>LPNX010623899.1:18703-62433 GCA_001517045.1 Pseudotsuga menziesii | reverse complement strand
TATCAACTATCACATATAAATCTCTTTAAAAAGCTATCTATGCATTCATTTCCAAAATTAAATAATCCATCTAATACCTTTCAAGGTCTGTAAGCATATAAACAATCTACATTAAAAATACCATACGTACATGCATTATATCTTAGAAAGAAATCCATATAATATCCATTGTTTTTACATAACCATAAACCAAGTGGCATAATTCATTATCACAACATAAATCCATCTAAAAACTTTTTCTAGTAACATTTCTTATAACTCTGTATTAACATATAGAGGTTCTATTTAATAAACAGAGGTTGTGGTATCGATCCTCACAAGTTACAACCCTGTTGTTTAGAACAAAATTAAAATCCACATTAAGAACAGTAATATAAACAAAATAAGTTACATTACATTACATCGTTGCCAACAGAGGTCACGGCATTGATTCCTATGGATGTCAAGACCCAAGGAAATGTTATAAATAAACAACCCATACCAATTATTTTTACTTACAACAATCAAACCCCATAATCGTTCTCACACAAGCCACGTGAATATGAATTCGTATGCGGGTTGTGGTTTAATATTAAAACCAATAAGGACAATTACAGAGTGATTAAAATGCCTATGCTAGCAGAGAGGTCATGGGACTCCATCTATAGCACAGTCTCGGTCGTTAAAACAAATTAATACAGAGTCCAAGTTATATCAAGAATAACAAATGCCATCTTAGGTCTGCGTACCCTGGCTACCATGAAAACCACTAACACACAAGTGCTCACATAAGTCACGCCCTCGTCCAAGTAATACTATAATTAATTTACACGGTCACTACCAATATAAACCCTACGCTACACTATTGCAGCTTGTGGAAAGGCACATGCCATTGACGACATGGCCCATACCCACGGTGTCTGCAAATTCATACTCTACATGCCATAATACATAAAAAACAATTACCACAAACAATTTAAATAAAAGCTATCGCAGCACCGTGGGAAGGCTCATGCCATTGACGGCATGGCCTTTTATCCACAGTGTCAAGACATCAAAATTATTCCTTTAACCAAGCTAATCAATAGCATCTACGCACAGAGCAACTGGTAAGGGTGAAGCCTCTGTCCATTTTAAGAACCCCAACTCTTTTACAAACAGTGCCCAATAAAAATGCAGGAGTAAAATTGCATGAATCACATATCAAGTTTAAGCATTGGATTATATCAAAACCATATATCGATTTACATAGAGTTTCCCAAATGTCTGTACATAATCACAATTGAAGGCCGAGAGAAAGGTTTTACATAGGGTGCCAATGGGCTATGGCACCATTGCTTGCAATGGTGCAGCCCATGGCTTTTAAAAGCCCAAAACCAAAATTAACAAGTTACATAACCAAAATAAACCTTGCACAGAGCCGAATGGCCTAAACATCAAGTCGCGACATAAACGCCTCCCCATTAAAAATAAGCTAAGTATGTATTCAAGCCCAAATGCAAAATAGAATTCGCTACAGTATTAAACCTCAACCAAACAAAGATGCAAAACGTAGCCCTACCATAGGATCGAAGGAGGACAAGAGCAAGCTTGATGAGTAGGCTTACCGTGGCCACGAATGCAATGCGGTGAGCCCACTGTGTTGTAGCCATGCTGCTTTTTATGAATTATGTATTTTAATGCTTGCAGAGTTTCCTCCACCATTGTTGTTTGATAAACTTGCAACTGAACTCCGCAGAAGGCTTGTAAGTAGTTTGCATCTTTCCAATGATTAATTGTTAAATGACTTGAAACTTTACTTCTATATTTCATATCCTGGACATTCTTTAGGTTTTGTAGATGCTGGAAGTGATCCCTTGGGATATAGTGCGTAGTGTATTCGATAGTGCTGTTGATCCAGCTTGCAAAACCATGAGGCAGGTACTGATTCTTCATATAGGATCAGTATTTGTGTTTTTATTTTCTTTTTTTTTGACCTGACATTCCTTCTGCCTTAAGACTGATTCCATCTATTCTTTATCCACTTCCTCTTAATTTGTAGGTTGCAATAAATATAATGCGAGAGGAAGGATTTACATCATTTTACAGAGCACTTGGGCCATCTCTTATTGGCATTGCACCCAACATTGCTGTCAACTTCTGTATTTTTGACTTGTGAGTCTAGATTCTAGTCTATATGTGTCCTTTGAAGTTTATTATTTGAAATATATGATATTCTATGTGATGATCCCAAATAAATTTTTATTGTGTTTAAAAGGTTTGAATGAACAAGAAGTTTGCATGATCGAGGCACATGACTTTTGGAATATCATTTTAGGTCAATGTGTACATTTATCTAGTCTTGCTTACTTTAGTTTCTCACACCTTCATTTGTTCAAATGGCAGAGTTAAGAAGTCTCTTCCAGAGGACTATAGGAAGAAGACAGAGGCTTCTTTTGCCACAGCTATTATTTCAACCTCTTCTGCTACAATTTTGTGCTACCCGCTTGACACTTTCAGGCGACAGATGCAAATGAAGGGATCACCATACAGGACTGTTTTTTATGCTTTCCCAAGTAAAGGGATTCTATTACCAACTTTCTAAAGACAAGGGAAAATAATATCATTTCTCAAAATTTTCCTCTCCGATAATTATAATTATACTCTTTGTTTTCTCTACTTCTGGAAAAGTAGCCATGGATAAAATATATTTCTTTGAGGAATGGGCTAGGTGGAGTCATTAGTTACTATGATTCTCATGCCATTTTATACTACATGTTCACTTATTTGAAACTCATGACTTACTGGCGTTTGTGAATGTGGAGTAGGATAACTGATAAGTTTGTTATTTTATGATAACTCATAGCATTAGTCTTCATTCTATAGGTTTAAGTCAAACAAACCATAGTCATTTTGCCTGCATTTTGGAGAAGCATGTCTTTTATGCTGTGCATATCATAGAAAAGTCATCCAAGTTTCAATGGATCTTTACTGGTGTCCATATTCAAGACAACCAATGCACTATTTAGATTTAAGGCACCGTTACATATAGTCATGCATAAACATGAGTTGATGGATCATCACACCCTCAATTTGAACATGTCCATTGGGTATGGTGCATATCACAATTTAGATGGTTTGCTAGGTATATACGCATATATTACACATTTAGGCACATACAAGCATGGAAAAATGATGGATGACCACACCCTTAGTTTGAATCCGTGGATGTAATGTTTGCTTCCAGTGAAAGGTGCATATTAGAGTCACCTGAATTTAGATGGCTAATGACCCTATTCAATGTATCCAATGCACCAGATTCAATGCACTGTCACACATATAGGAAGTCGAACATACAAACATGAAACTTTTGATGGATCACTGCGCCCTCAGTTTGAACCTATGAATGCAAGGTTTCCTTCTAGTGCAAGGTGCATATTAGATTCACCTGAGTTGGGACTGTTAGTGTACAGTTTAATATACCCAATGCACCATCTAGATTCAATCCATGGATACACATCTGTCCACATAAATGCAAAGAGTTGATGGATAACCAGAACCTCAATTTGTATGTTTGAGTGTAAGAATTGTTTCTAGTATATTTTTATAACAAAAATGGGTTGATATAGTGTGGTTTCTCTTGTATTTTTTAGGTTTTAAACAAATGCAAGAAGGATTCAAGTATGGAAACAATTTAAAGCTATGTGGAAAAGAGTTTGCTGGGATTGCAATCTGTAATGCCAGTTTTCCATTAATAAGGCTAGAATCTGTTGCCTCATGGGCACCAAATTTAACTGCCAAATATCCTGGAGACTCAATAGTACCTCCAGGTTCCATTGCAGAAGATTCTAGAATTTGCAGATTTGTCAAGATTTCAGAATCTACAGGTTTTGGCTAGAGATGTAATTATTGATAAATACTTTGTTTGCAATTGTTTCAATCATCTATTGATGGATTGGATGATAATGAATCATGGCTGGTAGCACATTGTATCATCTAAAACAGTATCATGGGTACTGATATTGTCTTCAATTGTGTCAATTGATGTATGATGGATTGATAGTCGTTAGTTTGGCTACTTATCATACACTGTCAAGAGTGTTCACTAATACTGCGTTATTACCTTGAATTATCAAATGTATATATATACTGAAATCTTTGCTTTTACTCTTCTTGATGTTCTTTTCTGTATTTGTGAAGTGCAGGAAATGTCTTCAAATTTGTACCATTTTGGCCAAAATGTCTACTCCTTGAACAAGACTTTTGTTAATGTGAGAAGTTAGAACTATATAAACCGCCGTCAAATGTTTGTTTTCCAAGCTGCTTTGACAACCTATGATAGCACAATTATGACCTTTGGAACCACATGGACAACAAGTAATTCCACATTATGACTACACATTGGCTTCTTTTCTTCATCAGATGTGTTTCTCCCATGCAATGGCATCTTCACTGTATAATGTAATGTTAAACTTTTAATTTTCTGATTTTTCAATATATTGAAGTGCTCCATTTTTTTGGCTCACTTCAATGTTACACTTTTTTTCCTTCCTTACTCGCTAACAACTACCTTAATGGCGTATTATTGCACCTTCCTTGGGGCAATTGCTAGTTTAAGATTATTTTAGAAATTTTGATGGAAAAAAAATTAGACACACGAATCATCTACCCCATTAAGACATACTAACTAATTACTTTTCTTACTTTATTTTAAGACATACTAACTAATTACTTTTCTTACTTTATTTTATATCACGTCCAAATATGAGGAAACAACTACCGAGAGAGGTAGTCCACTGGACAAGCAACAGTCCCAGATTATGAGAATAACACTTCCACCCAGAACCAGATTCCCAGTGTTCCCAACAACAACTCCATCTTCCGAGAAAATCACATCATTATATCAAGTCCACATCATTCACAAATTATTTTAGAAATTTTGATGGAAAAAAAATTAGCCATGATTAGAAATCTCTCGATATAATATTATGATTTTATTATTCTATTTCTCTTCTGAAACAATTTACATATTAGTTGAAGAGTGACTCACAAGGAATTCATCCGTCAGCGAAGATTATAAAAATTTACAATCATATTCAAAGCCAACAATAGTTCCACAATAATATTAATTATTATCCTTAATAACAAGAGTTACATATCTTTGAAATATTCACATAAATGCATAGTGAGATCACATATCGACCCAAATCCAAATGAAGGTCACACCAAATCAAACAAACTTCTCCAAATAAATAAAAAATCATTTAGAAGGCATAAATGCACTGGCAGTTGGCCGTTAGATATGGCTGTCATTTTATTTGCATTGACTTTCTTTTACTTGCTTTTTGAATTCCTTCTTCCTGTGATGCTCATGGAAGACATATCCTGCTCAGCAGTCAAATTTGAACCCATCCTAGCCCTTCCAAAGGGGTTTATCTCGTCCCTGAAGTATAAAAAAAAAATTACCCGTCATAAAAAATTTAAATTTTTTATTTTACCCGTCCACAATGAAGGGCTAATTTAACTTCAACATTTCAAAGGAAGGGTGAGTTTTTAATTTTCCCATCAAAATAATTTTTTAATTGCAGGCAGAGCCTAGAGGCTGCACAGTGCGAATCTGCGAAGATCAATTTATGCCCTGTCAGTAGTGGTCACTGTGGTCACCGGTGAGTGCCATGTGGTCATCTGCCCAATAATAATCCCCCATTTATTGATGTATTTATTTTGGAATCCACATTAAGGAGTAGTCTAACGGGTCGACGATTTCGCCCGGCGTTAGACTACTCCGTCTACCACCGTCACCGTCCCGGCGTCCGGAGTCCGGCACCTCAGCGAAATCGTAAAAGGAGAGATGTGGGTCCATCGTTTGTCAGCTTTTCAACGCAGTGGTGGATTTTCTGCCGATCGTCGTCCCGTCGCCGTAGCCAACGCCCCAGCATTTACTCCACCACCCCGTGGGTTGGTGGCTACTCCCTCCCTCGTCGACCCGAGTTCCATGCCCATTTCGAACGCAGACTCTGCATCCATCCCCTAACCTAATTATCATCATACCAGACAGTAGGGGCTTCTCTCTACAATGCAATTATCCTTTGTATTTTCATATGATAACTCGAAGCTCTGCCTAGTTACCTTATTGATGATCTGCTAGTCCATTCTCAAAAAGGCCTTCAGATCTTTCCATCACCATGATCCCTATGATATTCTTCATATTTTCTCCATTGATGATATTTATTACACTGACGCTATGGATTCCACCCTCAAGACATTTAACAGTTATTTGCAGCAGAGTTCCACAATACTATTCTTACTTCATGTATTGCTTGAGCAGGCGAATCCTCGACAATACCCAGATTGAAAAATTTCACTGCCGACTCTTTCGTATTCCGCTTTTATTGAGGACCACATTGAGGACTCCCCATGGTAATAACAGCGAAAGACTACATGAATTGAGCTTACAACAGTTTTCTATGCTTCTAACGTGATGGAAGAATAGCGATTTGCATGTAATTTACTCCATAGGAGCAGCCGGTTTCCCATTTCATTCCAATGGAAATTGAAATTATATTAATCGGATGAATCGATATGTATACTGTACGAGTTTTAAGGTTATATCTGTGTCTGTGTTAGAGAGTGTGATGGGGATTGACAAATCGAGATAGCTATCTCATTCTGTGTGTAAGCTTTCTCTCTTCAAACATTTCTTCATAGGGTTTGTAAAATCAATGTTTCAATCAGTATGGGCGAGTCGTTTGATTTTCTGTATTTATGGTGAGCAAAATGATAAAGGAAGTGACAGGGTTTCCTACTTGTTTGTCTTCGTTTTCCTAGTTTAGTCTACTTGTTTGTCTTCGTTTTCCCAGTTTAGTCTGTCCGATGGGATTTTCCAACAACATTTTGCTGGAAATATTAAAGCAGAAGCTAGAAACTGTATCCTGTTTTTCTCTGTAAGTAAGATGTAATGGGAGATACTTAACTGTTTCAGCTATCTGATGGGAGATGCTTATCTGTTTTATCTATCTCCTTAACATATATATAATTATGTCTCCTTAATGTATATATAATTGTATAATTATGTGTTGTGGATGATAAATCCTCTTAATATAATGTGCACTAACGTCAACACTGGGATTATGGTACTACGTGTTTGGTTTTGGTGTAATGACTTATATGGTATCTGAGCTCAGGTAGCAGGTTCAATTCCTTTGAGTTACTTGGTTAAGGAGTGTTGGAATATCGGTTGAATAAACGTCTTACCTGTGAATATAATGTGGACTAACCCCAGCTCTGGGATCATGAGACTATGTGCTTGGTTTAGAATGTTTACTAATATATGTAGGTTTTGGTTTAAGGACAAACTTTACATGGTGTTAAAGCTCAAGTCCCAGGTTGAATTCCCCTATACCTCAGAAAAGGGTGGGTGTTAGAATGCCAGTTAGTGTAAACTAACCCCCACACTGGGATCATGAGACTATGTGCTTGAAATCTTAAAAAAATACAACTTTGTAAGTTTATATATATATTTTTTCCTCTCTTCTTAATTACAAAAAGTGCAGCTGTGTAAGTTTATATATATATTTTCCTCTCTTTTTGTAATTCCAATTTTTAGCATTGTAGAAAAGTTGGTTCACAGGGGAGAGAGCACATTTGTTCAAGAAGCTAAGATACGCTGATATGTTATGAGCTACCATGAAATGGTTAAAAAGAAAGCTATAAGACTCGAAGAAAAAGAACTTGTTGAAGTTTTTTAAATATATTGTAGTGAATGTCTTTCATTTATGTTTTGATATTGAAGAGCTAATCAGCACTGAATCAAAACCAACAATTCCATCATTTGAAGACCACGACGGAGGAGACACAATGGGTGATGTAAATTTGAACACTTCTAAGAATAAGAACTATTTTGAGTATGAAGGTTTTGCTTTGACGAGTTTTGTCATTATGGTCACATTATGGATTATAATGTTTCTACATATGGAAGAGATGGTTCGTATTAGCAGATTCAAGGGTTTTGCTTACAGAAATAGGTGCATGCAATGTTCATAGCTCTGAGACCTGTAAGTAGTATTGAAAATTCCACCTATGATTAAATTTATTATCAAGTTTTTTTCAGAGGTGTACAAGGGAGTTGATTAGATACATTGGTAAAATCTTTCGTTCCAGGAACACAGACATCTCTGATTGGATAATCAGTTGTATGTATGGAATGTTGAAAATATTATTGCTAGACAACAAACCAACTAAAAAGTTGCATTTTGATTTTATTTGTACATAAAATGTGATAAAATTGATCTTCATTTCTTATCCTCCTAGTCATTTTACTTTATTTTTTATTTACCATTTTGTTTAGTGTTGTCATGGTTTTGCTACAGCCTCAACCAATCCCATCCACCAATTATTTTGATAACCATTGTCAAATAACACTTTTCATCAATTCATTTCAATATGATGATTATAGGAGCTGTATTATCATATTCAGCTTAACTTTTAATGTAATTTAATAAACTGGGGCAATGAAATTTGAGAATCTTTATCACCAATTTCATCATTTATTTGACTTTTGTTGCCTTAGAGCTTTTTCCAGAATTAAAAAAAAGGACAGACTTTCGTGGAAAGTTCAATCCTTTAATAGAGAGAAGTACAAATGGTTGTTAACTGAAACGTTTTTTCTATTCTACTATACTAAAAATATATTGTTGAATTTGTCCTAGTAATTGTTATTACAGTTGTGCTGAAAGGTTGCTTTCTATTTTGCTTCTGATTTTCATATTTTTCTTATGCAAAAAATAATGGTTTTGCACTGAACATAAACTGTCATATAAAAATAATAATTAATTCATAAATAGTACAATATTGAATAGCAATACAATAATGAATAGTATTTTTTCACCTAAATACTGAATACCTAGTATTGTTGGGAAAAAAAGGGGCACAATAAGGCCATGCTGCTAAAACCAGACCACCATACAATCACACAGAATCCATTCACAATTATTATATTATGTTTTTGAATGATTTATGACTCGCATTTGGATTTAACACCATTATATAAATTGCCCTTCACGAGTGTTCACTTAGATTGACATGTATGATTGCAAAATAAGTACATGTTTGACAAAACCTGATTTTAACATTCCAGTGCATGGCGAACAAGAGAAGATTGGGTCATCTGCTTTATTAACGCATATCTATTATTATTATAATTATATAAAAAACAATGTGGCTCACCATGTATGAACGAATAAAAAAAATCCATTATTCTATTTTAGTTGAATATGCAACTTACCTTAGATTTAAATATTAGAAGGCATCATAAAAAATAAAAATAAAAATTAAATGGGGAATTAAAATTCAAAAATAGAATTCTTAAAATAATAAATTAACATGAATAATGAAATTACAGACTATGGCAAAATGAAAGGAGAAAAGAGGTTTAAAATAGTAAATTAACATGAATAATTATTACAGTTGTGCTGAAGGGTTGCTTTCTATTTTGCTTCTGATTTTCAGATTTTTCTTATGCAAAATAGGCTTTCATTTCTTATAAATACCTATGTACTCGCTAATTTTCTGTAATGCACACGATATGAGAGATTGGCATTAGACATAAAGCATTGCAAGAAACATGGGAATCCCTTTATTGTTGATTTTGATTTCCAACCGTAGGTTCTTGAGCAATGAACTATGTATCCATACTCTTGAATGTGATGCTAGGGGTAGACTCTGCACAATACATACATGAAGCTTTGGTGGGCCTTCCTTGCATAGTATATTTTTTGTTGCTTAAACCTCTTAACCACAGGCCTTGGGCAGGTTATATTATTGTTGCTGGCCCATCAGTATTTTATTGTTCATCTTTAACTAGTGTGAGCTTTGACCCATTATGGTTTCTTTTGTGCACACTGACCTTAAATAGCTGTTGTGGAAGTTTTTGTTGTTTTTGCATATAGGGCCTTTATTGTGCATGTGTGAGAGAGCTCGTGACTCATTGGATTTCCTCTTTTCTCTCAGGGGTTATTATAAATGTAGCAGTGTGAGAGGTTGTCCTGCCAGGAAACATGTGGAGCGCTGCTTGGAAGACCCCTCTATGTTCATTGTGACTTATGAAGGAGAGCACAATCACTCTAGGAAACTCTCTGGAAGCTCGAATCTTATGGTGCACCCTTGAAGTTTTCTGTATATTGTTTTTCTTTTTTTGACTTTGGAGGTTGGCTGGTGGGACAACAAATTGAAAACCTGACTTTGGAAATGTTTTCTCTGGTGTTGGCATATTGCAACCATAAGGGCATGTGATCATTTTGCTGCATACTGAAAGAGGCTGACACCAGGCTTCCCTTTCTAATTGGTTCCCCTAGAGGGGATGATGGCATTTTTGCTATATGCATTTTTCCTTGACTGACATTCATGAATTTCAAGTTATATATACAACTAGGTCTAGTGGTTAATCAGGCCTTGGCATGATGTCTGGTTGAGTTTAAGCTTAATATCTATGATTGCAACCAGTTTGTTTCAGCAAGAACAATATGAGAGATGTGTCCCTCCTATCAAATACAGAACGGGAAAGAAATGGTGTATTGTCAATCTCTTGAAGACATTTTAGCTTTTTATCTCCAATCATTGGTGGCTATAAATTAATGCGAAGTTATGGCCAAATGGAGTTATACAAATTTTTGGACTTCCCCTTCTTCAAGCTTTCATATATGGATATAATTTAATACTGTGATTATATGGGTTGGTGGTTTCCTTTATCAGGAATTGCTCCATGAACCTTCTTCTAGACTGGAATACCTCGTCATTGCAGGCTTGGAATTCAATCTATTATAGGAGATAGTGATGACATGATTTATGAACATTGAAGATTAATGGCCTTTACAGAATGTTACAAATTATAGAAACCAACAACAATGTGACTTCTGTTGAACATATTTTAGATTGGCCTTTCTGATTGAGGCCTTTTATTTCTGGCTTGATTACGGTTAAAATGTCCTACAGGACTCAAATTGCATCACTTCTGTCTGTGTGTTTTTCATTGAAACATATGTGCATTTGATTAATTCTAGTTCCAAAATGTATAGGATTTACTATGAATTCTGAGACGAGTACACTTGTCAATTATGTAAAAATTCCAACTTTTTCAATCTTCAACGCCAAAGTACTCATCATTAGAAATCAAACTATGTAACATACCACAAGTCTGGCTCAAACAGTTATGTAAGCTTGCCACAAGTCTCACTCTAACAGTTATTTATCATTTATCAGGCACTATAGATAATTATAAGTCTTAATCAAATAGTTATTTACCAGGCATTATAGATAATTATAGATAAACAAGCTATAATCATATCCTTCTGGAATGCATGCTTAACCATATAAAAACCATTATTTTGGTTTCGACAGTTGGCCACATTGAGATAGCCTTAGCTGAAAAGGTCATCCAATTAACCATTTATCCATTACACCATGAGCTCATGCCCAATAACCATCCCTGTTACCCTTCAATAACCGCCTTAAAATAGGCTGCGGATACATGTGATCTCTCATCCAAGCCACGTTGAGAACATTTGAAGCTTGATTCTTTGCAAGGTTATATAGATATGAAAACAAGTTATGTGGTTATTGAAGACCTTGGGTGACTAAAAAAAGCTGCAAATCAAGATTTATAAAACACACTTTGACAATAAAAGGATCTTCATATATGAAATTATATATTCAGTAAGGGCCTCAAATCTTTACACAAGCTATAGAATACCTTATGAGGGATAAAATTAGTTTCCTATAAAACAAATAAATTTCATGCTTAAATACATGCTATAGAATTTCTACTCTGAAGTAAGGAGAAACTATTCAGTCATCAAATATGTAAGCCTCTGTCACTAAAAATGTAACAGCAAATTGGGAGGGGGGTGTGCTTTCCTCTCTATGCCAAGTAAGATAATTAACATTTTAGCTGGAAGACTTTGGAGGTGATGAAGACAGCTTAGAGAGGTCTTCAAATGATGGAATTGTTGGTTTTGATTCAGTGCTGATTAGCTCTTCAATATCAAAACATAAATGAAAGACATTCACTACAATATATTTAAAAAACTTCAACAAGTTCTTTTTCGTTGAGTCTTACAGCTTTCTTTTTAACCATTTCATGGTAGCTCATAACATATCAGCGTATCTCAGCTTCTTGAACAAATGTGCTCTCTCCCCTGTGAACCAACTTTTCTACAATGCTAAAAATTGGAATTACAAAAAGAGAGGAAAAATATATATATAAACTTACACAGCTGCACTTTTTGTAAATAAGAAGAGAGGAAAAATATATATATATAAACTTACAAAGTTGTATTTTTTTAAGATTTGAAGCACATAGTCTCATGATCCCAGTGTGGGGGTTAGTTTACACTAACTGGCATTCCAACACCCACCCTTTTTTGAGGTATAGGGGAATTCAACCTGGGACTTGAGCTTTAACACCATGTAAAGTTTGTCCTTAAACCAAAACCTGCATATATTAGTAAACATTCTAAACCAAGCACATAGTCTCATGATCCCAGAGCTGGGGTTAGTCCACATTATATTTAGAGGTAAGACGTTTATTGAACCGATATTCCAACACTCCTTAACCAAGTAACTCAAAGGAATTGAACCTGCTACCTGAGCTCAGATATCATATAAGTCATTACACCAAAACCAAACACATAGTACCATAATCCCAGTGTTGATAGTGCACATTATATTAAGAGGATTTATCATCCACAACACATAATTATACAATTATATATACATTAAGGAGACATAATTATATATATGTTAAGGAGATAGATAAAATAGATAAGCATCTCCCATCAGATAGCTGAAACAGTTAAGTATCTCCCATTACATCTTACTTACACAGAAAAACAAGATACAGTTTCTAGCTTCTGCTTTAATATTTCCAGCAAAATGTTGTTGGAAAATCCCATCAGATAGACTAAACTGGGAAAACGAAGACAAATAAGTAGACTAAACTCGGAAAACGAAGACAAACAAGTAGGAAACCCTGTCACTTCCTTTATCAAAGATTAAGTGGATGGCAACTAATTTTTCAACTGATCTGTAGACATTTTGCTCACCATAAATACAGAAAATCAAACGACTCGCCCATACTGATTGAAACATTGATTTTACAAACCCTATGAAGAAATGTTTGAAGAGAGAAAACTTACACACAGAATGAGATAGCTATCTCGATTTGTCAATCCCCGTCACACTCTCTAACACAGACACAGATATAACCTTAAAACTCATACAGTATACATATTGATTCATCCGATTAATATAATTTCCATTTCCATTGGAATGAAATGGGAAACTCGCTGCTCCTATGGAGTAAATTACATGCAAATCCCTCTTCTTCCATCACATTAGAAGCATAGAAAACTATTGTAAGCTCAATTCATGCAGTCTTTCGCTGTTATTACCATGGGGAGTCCGCAATTTGGTCCTCAATAAAAGCGGAATACGAAAGAGTCGTCGGCGAAAATTTTCAATCTGGGTATTGTCGAGGATTTTCCTGCTCAAGCGACACATGAAGTAAGAATAGTATTGTGGAACTCTGCTGCAAATAACTGTTAAACGTCTTGAGGGCGGAATCCATAGCGTCAGTGTAATAAACATCATCAATGGAGAAAATTTGAAGAATATCACAGGGATCATGGCGATGGCAAGATCTGAAGGCCTTTTTGAGAATGGACCAGCAGATCATCAATAAGGTAACTGGGTGGAGCTTCGAGTTATAATGAAAATACAAAGGATAATTGCATTGCAGAGAGAAGCCCCTACTGTCTGGTATGCCGATAATTAGGTCAGGGGATGGATGCAGAGTCTGCGTTCGAAATGAGCAGGGAACTCGGGTCGACGAGGGAGGGAGTAGCCACCAACCCGTGGGGTGGTGGAGTAAATGCTGGGGCGTTGGCTGTGGCGACGGGACGACCACAGCGTTGAAAAGCTGACAAACGATGGACCCACATCTCTCTTGTTACGATTTCGCTGAGGTGCCAGACTCCGGACGCTGGGACGGTGATGGTGGTAGACGGAGTAGTCTAACGCCGGGCGAAATCGTCGACCCGTTAGACTACTCCTCCACATTAATACACAGTGTATTATTTTATAATTTATATTTGGAAAATTCCAAGTTCCATTCTGAATCCTCTAGCTCTAGTTTCTTCGTGTATCTGGCTTATTAATGGGCTATACTTTGGAAGAGTGGACAGCCGGAACTTGGAGTTGGAAACCATTAAATCTGTCAAATCGCATTATGCATAGCAGCATAGCTTATTCATGAAATCAAGCGGTCTTCACTCAGCCTTGATTCGGGAAGATTTGACGGGGGCAGCTTATTTGATACAGTAATTGTAATTAAGCTTGTTACGACAACTTGGCAAGCCCAATGCATTATGCCATTGCAAATTTGCAATTCGCCAATCGCCCATCACCTTCAGGATTTCATGAATCCATAGACTTATAGAGTCCTGTGCAGTTGTAGCGTGTGTTAATAAATTTTAATTTTCAGCTAAAAGTTACACATACTAGGCTAAAAATCTATTTAAAGACACTTTTTCATACATTTTCTTTTCAAGATTTTGTAAAACAGCTGCTTAAGCAATTCGTGAGCTTCGTGAGCCAGCTGATTGCCTCAACTTTCAGAGTCTTGGACTTTTTCTGGGCTTAGGTATTTTTCTATAATGTAGTTTGTCTATTGTTTCTCTGCTAGAATCTATGAAGTTTGTTTTACCAGAATCTATTGATTTTGTTTTAATTGTATGAGGTTTGTTTTAGCTACATAAAACACATATCTATTGTACTCGTTTCTACAAATCTTCTATACAATGGATTATGGAGTCGTGAGTCCTTAAGGCTCATTTAAATGTTACCAGTTGCAGCTTGCCATCATTCAGTTGAGCACAGTCCTACGGTCTACCTACATTATACTATTTTCTATCTGCAGTATAACTATTTTTAAATTCAGTCCGCCCTCACTATTTCTCATCTGAAAATGTTCCTCCCATGAACATAATGCTTAACCAGAGGGATTAATACATAATAGGGACTTCTTTTCCCTACCTATGCAGGAAATCTATGCAAAGTATCCTTATATTATATTCGCATAGAATTCTGAGAAAAATATTTTCATTAAAGCACTTATTGGACAAAAAGATTAATATGAACTCTTAAGGGACTTCTTTTCCCGTGTATTATTTTTACCTCCTTATATTATTTAATTTTATTGAGATAGAGGGGATGGCCTTATGGTACCCTCCATTCTTTAGGGATGAAGGTAGATCATATTTTTTAGAGCGGTAGAATGGTTCTTTAAAGGACCGGAATCAACAGAAAGGAAAGGAATGGTAGCAAGATAAAGGTTTCATACACTTTAGGCAGTAAATAATGTTTGCATACATGATAATTTTTGAAGGCTCATATGGTCTACTTAACTTAATTTACAATTTTCAATTGAAGGGTTAACTTAATTTACAGTTGAAGTGCAATTATTTTTATAACCTTTCATTTTGAAGGGTTGGATAGTTACAAACCCTTCCAAAAAAAATTAAGACCAGCCCTTCAAATTTGACCACTGATCCCGCTGCTCCCACTGCAGCTGCTGCTGCAACCCCCTCCTCAATCTTGTGTCTCTGCCCATTCTCCGGATCTTTCTTTGCTTGCTTTTTCTCGTACTGCAATATTACAACATTCACCTAATTATTACGCTATCAATAAAGTTCTAGTTTGTCGATTGCCCACAAATTCCAGGAATTGAGAATTCACAACACCATTAATACATTGGATTAATAAAATAAATTGACTTGACCAGCACGCATTTAGATTAAAATGAAGCGAGTAAAAGATGTGTATATATAGTACCAATGCAAACGTTCCAGCAGCAACTGCTCCGAGTTGCCCTAAATGCTCCATTCGCTTGTGCTTCTTCTCCTCCTTCATCGCCTTCTCGTACGGCGTCAAGTTCTGCTTCTCCTCTTCCAGCTTGTGGTGCTGGAAGTGATGGCGGTGCTCGTGGTTTTCTTGAGACATGATCCTCCTTTCTCTTCTATTACAAATGTTTGATGGAAGCAACAAATTTCTGGACCCAATTCTAAAACCTCACAATGTTCAAAATAGACTCAAAGGAATTTAATGAATGGCAGAGTCGACCCAGTTCTTCACCCTCAACAATACTCAAATTCAGCAGATGAGATTGTATGAGGGAAGTGCCGTTGTCTATATAGCCGGCGTTTAATGTTAAACAAACAATAATACCCTGTTGAAACCGCGTTCAAGCGGAACAGAGCCGCAATTACCGGAATGGCCGGTGCCAATACATAGGTCAAGATTTTACATCGCAGAAGTTCCACAATCTCTGCTTACACATCTATACCAAACACGGGGTCGCCGGCAAGGTTAACTTTGACTTTGAAAGAAGATGCCCTACATTTGATATCTTATGTGTGAAGTAAAGACGCAGTGCCAATGACCAAATCAATCGATACGCGCCATTGTTGAAAGAGGAGAGATGATTCTGGGGGCAGGCCTAGGCCTTCATGGGCCTTAGCTTTTTCTTTCTTTTTCACGTGACATGCTTTTTACGATAAAATACCAGATGAACCATTTCAATTATATTTGGTTATCATTGGTAAGTTATTTAACTAATTTATATTTGGTTATTGGTCATCGAAATCCAACATCTAAGATTAGAATATTCATGGTTAACGATATTTAAGCCAAATATTGGAATTAAAAACAAAATAAAAATACAGTGGATGGATCATGACTTTACATTTTCTAAACAATAATCAGTGCACCCTGAACCTACCTGTCCCGTGTAGTCTGTAGGCCCACGTTACTAGAAACGACGGTCCGCGGCCGGCCTCCCCAGGATTTCACATAGATGATCAAAGGAACCTTCGATAGAAGGTACCTTTCTCAGCTTTCACCTCTTTAGGATAAGAAAAGACCATTCTGGCCGTAACCGCCGATTGTCTGCCGCGTGAACGCGGTTGCCATCGGGTATTATTTGTTTAACATTGAAGTTCCGCTATATAAACAACGCCTCTTCCCTACCTTCCCCTCATCTAATCAGATCTGCTCAGCAATTTTGGGTGCTGTTCATATCCTTCCATTCCATTGTGACATAATTCGATTCCGTTGTCATTATTGTGAGGCTCTACAACTCACTTTCTGAATTTCCTTCCATTCCATTGTACTTGAAAGTATGTCTGAGAAAAAACACCATCACTTCCACCATCACAAGGAAGAGGAGAACCAGAACTTGACGCCTTACGAGAAAGCCATGAAGGATGAGAAAAAGCATAAGCGAATGGAGCATTTAGGGGAACTCGGAGCAGTCGCCGCTGGAACCTTTGCATTGGTACTATATATATCTCTTTCTCCTTAATTCTATTTTTATTAGTGACGAGATCAATTGATTTTTAATGGAAGGTGTGAACCATTTTGTAAAATATGAATTCCTGTAATTTGTGGTGAGTCGATAGTACGCTAGGTCAATCCAAAAGAATGACATATAGTCTTTCGTAGAGTTACTAATTGGATGATTCGGTATGCAGTACCAGAAACATCAAGCAAAGAAGCATCCAGAGAACTCGCACAGCCACAAAATTCAGGAGGAGATCGCAGCAACAGTTGCAGTGGGAGCAGGAGGCTACGTTTTCCATGAACATCACAAGAAGAAGGAATCTAAAAAGGAAGTAAAAGAGCTCCACATGTAGCCACCTACTGCCTGTGCCGATGCATTTCCTTTCGTTGTAGTTTGTGATGTTGGGAGTGATTTAAGCTTTATAGGTCTTTTGGATGTCATGTGTCCGACCAGTGTTGGAATTCGGAGAGAAACGTTTCAATTGTTTGGGATATGTTGGATGTCATGTGTCCACAATCGGACTCTGGTTAGGGTTTGTATAAATTATAATCAAATTAAACAACGATTCCGGTTAATGATTGTAAATTAAGAAATCAATTTTAGGCTTGCATAATTAATTGCCATTCATCGCATCAAGAATGCTTTCGATTCCGCAGCTAATGCGTAAGAGATAATTAACATAAATTTTAGTCAACGTTTTAAATATGAATTTTTTATTTATCGTGAGGGATAGCAATTCTATTCATTAATTGAGTAATTAACACAATCATATGAGGATGATATTGTATTGACGATACTTGGAGTCGTGTGTTTATTGCCTGATTGAATGGTTACTTAGAGGTTTGGTTTTGATGCCAAAACATTTTTTTACAAAAGACAAAACCATAGATTCAAGTACATACGTGACTTGGCTTAATGATAACTTTAATGTTTGGCCATGCAGCTTATGGACTACTTTGATAATGCTTTTAATTGGCCGTCAATAAACATAGAGCGACATTGATAGGCACTCGCCGAAGTGCCAGCCAAATTTCAACATATAGCATGAAATTAAAACACAAAGTTTGACTGATGGTTTTGGTGTTTGAATATATGACATAAAATACGTTTTTTAATTAATTTTAAGACAAAACTATTCCTTACATTTAATTACAAGAAATTAATTTTTAAACCATTCTAATTTCTAGACTAGGTTTTTTAAACAATTTGTCTTTTTATACTAGTTTCTATTTACACTTTGTTTTGTTCAAGTAAATAACTTCTAAGCAAGTATAAAACAATTAAAAGTATAGGTGTAAATCAAATTTGCAACAACTTTATGAAGCATATTCATATAATTCCCTTTTCAATCATAAATTTGAAACAATAATTTAAAATACCTATAAATCAATCTACGTGTACCTTTGTAGACTTGTCCTATAGAATAGCTATAAACCCTTAGGAATCTCAATCAACTAAATCCGTTTACCATCCTGCCAACTAAGAAGTCTGGTTGACTTTAATTTCAGCCTCCTTTGCTAAATTTTCCTCAATGCCAAAAGATCCCCCGAACCTCCACCTTTCCCCTATATCCTCCTCATCACCGACTCCTCCTCTCCCTTTTCTAACATTTTCCCATATTCAATGTTTTAACTCCATTCTCATCCACTTTGTCAATTTAAATTAATTTTGATCCCATCATATCCATATTTAATCGACAACAAATAAATATAATAATCATTTTTATTCAATCCTGTGGTTTGTCACATGTCAAAATTTTATTATTTTATTAAATTATTCATCACAGAAAATCTTTTACTTTAATGTTTGTACCATAACTTTTAACACAATTGTTTATTCTTATATCTTATTTCTAAAATTATTACATAAATAATAATTATATTATTACATAAATAAAAATTTAATTATTACTTTTAAATGAATGTTTATTGTGTGTTTATACCTATGACATAACATTTTCAAGAAGCAAAACCATGAAAACATGTCCATATTTTGTTCGTGGTCCAAAAAAACAGCTTCTCCTTCTTAGGGTTGGCAACGTTTTATATAATGAATTGCTTTCATTTGTTTTAATGGAATTAAATAAAAGACATTGTATTTTCATCTTACATTTTATTCCAAGAGTTTTGATTTTATATTTTTTTTCATCTAGAATTTTTGTAATTTACATTTTATTACATTATTTTAAATTTACATTTTGTATTTATATTTTTTTAAACAAAATTCCTACATTTTATCCCTGAGAAAGTTTGCAAAAGAACTTTATTACATACTTTCAAAATAAGATAACTATAAAATGTGGTTGTCCATGTAACTTTTTCAATGATATCTTTTTTGTTTTGTTGAAAATTAAAAGTCTATACTTAAGCGGTTTAAACATGCCTACAAAGATAGGTTGGAAAAAAAGATAAGAAAGGAATGGTTACATAGGCAACATGGGAGATATTTCAAAGTTGATTTAAATTGGTGTTGCATTTGTAATTTACTAATAGCATCAATGCTACTTCTTTAAAGTGTGTGTCTTTTTTTTAATATTTTTTTCTCCTTTTCTAATTTTTATATATAAACAACTATATTTAATTCTTTTTTGTTTCTCTTTATACATTGTTGTTGAAAACACATGTTCTTCTATATTTACTTGGATTTGTAAAAAGTGTTGCAAAGAAAAAGATTTTTTTCTCTATACACTTCAGTTTGTTGCTCCCTCTCATCTTTTTACTGTACACTTCAGTTTTTATCTTGGTTGAAGATATCCATCATCATATCTCATCTTTCTTACTATACACTTCAGTTTTTTTTTTCTTGGCTGAAGATATCCATCATCTATCTTCAACAAATATGTGAAATTCTTGGTGTTTCTATTGCTTAGTGATGCTTATCTAGTGCATGTTGCACTTAAATATTTATTTCATTATTTGTTTCCAATATTTATTGTCTTTTTTTTTAAATAAATAATAATTTGTAAATAAAGTGACATGTTTTTGTATAGGTTTTAATGATGTTTTATTTATAGCAAATTTGTGGATATCATGTTCTATTTTCATATTGCTTATGGCTAAATTCTTTTCTACATTAATTATTCATATGTGAAAAAATTATTCATATATGTACAAATCTATGGATGTTTTCTTTTAATTTATATCGTTTTGGAGTGTTAATAACTTTAATAATGTATTTTTGCAAATTTTTGGATATCATGTTGTATTTTCATATTTTGCATCTCAAAAGTATTTGCTGCATTAATTATTTATATGTTGAAAAATATATAGACGTTTTCTTCTGATTTATGGAACAAATTATTTTCCTATGTTAATAATTTTACACATGTTTTTTCTTATGTTATATTCCAGAAATGGATTTGTTGCCATCGATTTGGATCTCTTTGTTTCCATCGATTTGGAGCTCCCTACCAACATAAATACTTCAAATGATATTTATATGGTTTTTTTTATCAGTTATTGTTCAGTTCAAAAGAGTTTGCAAGGATGAAAACCTTAGTTTATGAAATCAGTGCACAATGTAGTCATCGGGCCATGCAAACACGGTGGAGAGGCCCCCCCTAAATCTAATTAATCGTATTCCAGGAGACCAACATAGTCGATAATTCATCGATCCGACCTCCGATTGCAACAATAATGAGAAGGGGCATGATTTCCTAAGGATAAGGGTTGGGGGGGGGGGGAATATTTAACCTTTGGGGCCAATGGGGAAAATCTAAATGTCAAAGGGAGAACCCATCAAACTGTCAACTACCTTTCTTGACTCATTCACCCAATCATTTATTACTGTCAGAAATTGGTTGGGTTGGTTAATGCATGGGATGGGCAAGGAATGATAACCCAAAAATTCAAATTGGAGAAGCCATTAGTTTTTGGGAAGCACGTTTTGATTCCTTGGGAAAGCAAAAACCCAAAAATGTAGGCAATTCTACCATGCTTTCACGTTGGCATGTTTTCCTCACCCATTTTTTGCTTCATGTAAGCTCTCTTAGGCATCCAGAACTTCCTGTGTGCGTTTTCATCCCATGTTTTTGGTTGTTGGTTTCATTTTCCCATGGATGGGAGGTCATTATTGTAATGCCAAGGATTGGGTTGGTTTTCCTCACGTTTTTAGAGTTGCCGGTGCATTTTCCACTCACATTTTTGTAGTTTCATGTGTTTTTAACATGGTTGTGAAGTGTTTTTGTTAGCTTCTAGTGGTTGGGGTCTCTGCTGGCATTTTGGTGTTGTTTCCACATGCCCAAGGTGGGAAATTTTCGTTATTTAGTGTTTCCCAATGAGTGGGAGAGCAAAGCCATAAATTTTGGGTGCTGTTGAGGTTGTTTTGGCCACGTTAGGGCCATAAACGACTATAGAAATCGAGTTGCTCAGGATGATTTGTTTCTACCCAGTTTCCATACCCCATTTTGGTCTCTGTGGTGTTTTTCCTTTAGTCCAAAAATGTTATTGCTGTGTGCATATCGTTTGTTGGCCTTTGAACTGTCTTTGGGAGTGGGATTGGAGTCTGATATTGCTTGGAAAACCTAGTGTGTGCAAGAGCCTCATAGACAGAGCTAGAGAGCTGGCTTTCTTCTTTACACCCCCTAAATAGCATTGGAAGGGAAGGCATAGCCTGACAGATTGTGTAGCAGAGAAGGGGATGCTTCCTTATGTTGGGTTTGTGTGGATGTTTTAGAAGTCAGGATAGTTCTAGTGCAGGTGGCCATAGATCTTGGATTGAGCTCACTAGCTTAGCAGCCAACCTTTCCAGCTCCCTGTTAGCCTGATAAACCCAACTGTATTGGCTTGGATGGTTGCAAGACAAGCTTCTGTTAAAGATAAGTATCTCTTGTCCATTCTGTCTTTGCAATTGTATTTATTGCTTAAATGAGATGATGAACATGCTGAATGTATTTGATGATTGTGTTTTCTTCCGCTGTATGTTTAAATGAATTATGCATATATGTATGTTTCATTCCCAATGCATTTTATATTGTGTTCATGGGGCTTAGTTTTCCCGGATTGTCAAATTTATAGTCACGTCCTCTCGCTAGTACAAGGGTGGGGATGTGAAAAATTTCCCTCAATCATAAATCAATCATCCAACCAATTTAGAACTTCATTTCACTCAAATATCGACCATTAATGGTTCTACTGTTATAAATATATCCGATCAAATTGTTGAAGGTTGTGTTTCTCAACAACAAAGGCATGCTTTGACTCCAATTACAGTTGCATGGAATGACAATGTATAAGATAGAAATATTTACTATAGAATTAATCCTCTTTCATCGCATATGAATTTCCCATAATTCCCTCAAATAATAGATGTTATTCCTTCTGCCATTACAGTGAACTCTAGTTTGGATTATGCAAATGTGTACCACAACAGAATGAACTCTGTTTTGTAGAATAAGGCCACACTTTTCCCTCAAATATCTGTGATTGATGATGTTGTTGTTAAAAATCAGTCTAATAAAAGTGGTAAAGGTTGTGTTTCTCAACAACAAAGGCATTGTTTGACTCCAAATATAGTTGTAGGGAATGACAATGTTCAAGATATAATTGTTTACCATAGAATTAATCCTATTTCACAGAATGTGACTATCCCAAACCTCCCTCAAAGAACAAACCTCATTCCTGCTGCCACTACAATGAAATTTGTTTGGGATAATGTAAATATGTACCACAACGGAATGAACTCCCGTTTGCAGAATAAGGCCACACTTTTCCCTCAAAGATGTGTGATTGATGATGTTGTTGTTATAAATCGGTCTAATCAAAGCGTTGAAGGTTGTGTTCTGCAACAACAAAGGCAACCTTTGACTCCAAATATAGTTGCAGGGAATAGAATTGTTTACCATAGAATTAATCCTATTGTGTAGAAAGTGACTATTCGAAACCTCCCTCAAAGAACAGATCCCATTCATGCTGCCACTACAATGAAATTTTTTTTGGATAATGAAAATATATACCACAACAGAATGAACTCCATTTTGCAGAATGAGGCCACATTTTTCCCTCAAAGATCTATGATTGATAATGTTGTTGTTGCAAATCAGTCTAATCAAAGCATTGAAGGTTGTGTTCATCAACAAGCTAGGGAACGTTTGACTTCAGTTACTGTTGAAAGGAATGGAAGTGTAGAACCCAATGGGAAACAATTGGAGCATGGATCCATTAAGAACTTGGATGAAATTGGAAGACATGAAACAACTAAAACAACTGCATTTTAATAACATGTTGATAGAGATGCAACTACAAGAAACCAAAATTGTATAGTTGGAGGAGATGCAACAGAAATTCCTGAAGGGTGTTCAGCAAATGGAACTACACATTCTTAGATTTGGTCACAAGAAAATCTCTTAAGGACATCCTTATTGAGTCTTAAGAAGCGGCGAGGATGGTTTAACCACATAAAGAAAAGAGGGGGAGCCAATATTTAAATAAATTGGGAGATGGTTTTCTGGAAAATTACTCCAATATGTGGATGAAAATGATATTGTTGTTGGAATTGGGTACTTCATCAGCAAAACCTATAATGAAGAGTCTGAAATTGAAGATGTTATTGAAAACCTAGATGAATTCTTACTAAAATTTGATCAATTGCTGTAACGAAGATTCGTAAGGATTTTATGCCTAGGAACACGGCTTCAGTATTTATTTAATCAAGTATAACTCATAAGAGTTTGTAATATCTGAAGCAGATTGACTCTCATGGTGTACTGAAGGGGGTTAATGCAACATCAGTTTGTAGGGAAATGAAAAAGTGGAGCAAAGAAGCTAAGGATATTGATATGGGTTGGGGGAAAACTAATGGTTTCACATATGGAGTTCGAGTCAAGGAAGTAAAGTCATATGCTTCTTTCATGGTTGAATCATATGAAAAGAGGTCTAGAAGTATAGTCAATGAAGTTTCTTTCATAGGTGGTATCAATTTTTGTGTACATTATGATCGACGGGGGTAGGTATGTGAGATATTATTTGAGCTAGTAGAAGACAATGGCTTGATGTCTTGTGTAAGCCTTGGAAATGGGATGGATTAACTACATCATTTTACATTTACAATTTTTAATAAAATGGTTAAGGTTCTAATTGTGTCGTGGGTATGGAGGTTAAGTAAAGCTAACGAGGGTGGCGACAAGGTCACCTCCTCCCAGGCCTGTTAACTCTAAATTAAAGGTGAGTATCACTTCTTACTCTTCTAAAAATGATCTCAGGTAACTCCTTTTAGCTAGCGGATTCTATCTTTTAGTTGTTTGGTTTTGCATGTGACTCCTAGTGTGGATGTTTCCTGGTCTACATCAATGGCCCATATAGGCACCAGGCTTTTGCCACGATGCAAGATAAGTTGGATTGAATTTTTGTTAAACCCTTATGGGTTTTTATCCTATAGGAAAGAGGGTTTTGCAGCCTCTCGATTCTACCGTAGTCGTGGTTTATTTTTGTATGTGCATGTTTATGGATTAAAAGGGTTGTGGATGTCATCTTCAATGGGGTTACAACCACTTCGGTTTCAACACTTTTGCAAAACATTTTTTATAAGTTATGACTTTAGGTAATAGTGGATGCCATCTTCGATGGACTTCCATCCACCCCATTTTCAAACCCTGTATGTTTATTTTGATATTTATTTAAATTAAAACGACACCCTATAGGTTTGTACCAACTTATCATTTGTGATTTTTCATTGTTAATGATAATTCTTGTCGTAAATTTTGTTTATACAATGGCTTCCATTTTACAATGATCATACTTCCACGTTTTAGATATTTGTATGGTTTCGTTGTTTGTGGAAGATCTGTGAACTCGATTTCAATTCGGTAAAAGTTAATTTGTTTTTGAATGGAATTTAAGCCTCGGGTTTAGATACCCGTAATGAGAGGTTGTACAATCATGAGCTAGATTCGTGAGCTATTGTGATGGTTATAATAGGTCTGAAGGATTTAGTTTTAATGGTTTTCCAACTCGAATTTAATTGTGTACTATTAGTTAATTTACTTAATAATTGGATCTCAACATTGTTTTATTGTATTTATAATTATTACCGATCTTGGTAAATCGCGATCTTCATTTGGGGTTTTGAGATGAGATTACGTTTATATGACTTTAGCTTGGATTTAAAAATCCTCTCAGCTCTTATTCTACCCATTTAAGAATCCATAAATAATAGTTTATAGTCTTTTCAAACTATAGGTTATGCGAATGGATACTCTGCTGATTTATTTGATTTAGTTTGATTAAGCATTTTATCTATAATTTTTGTTATGTTAACTAGTGAAAGTCGTTCTGTAATTTAACTAAATTTTACTTGAAACAATATGATTCTAGTTCTAGAATAATCCATTTTAAATACTGTTCGGGAACATAAACAAGCATAATCTAGAACATTTAACAATATCTAGGATAGTCTTTTGTTTTGATTTACTAGTTGCACTAACATTACAACCATTATTATACGAATCTCCTATTTGGTTATGGATTCCCAAACAAAGATTCGTTATACAATCTTAAGATCAAGAATCTATGAATAATAATTAAAATCAATTTACTTTACATGAATACATCAAATAGGAAAGATATTTGAAGCATATGCATAGTACCATTATTGTAAAAAAAAAAGAATACGATTCATAGTTAACTTAAGACTTTACTTTAAACTAGTTTAGACAGATAAGAAGTAGAATAGGGAACTTGACAGCATTGTCGGGAAAAAAAAAATTGAAATAGTCTCTCCCAACCAATTCCTAGAGAATCCAAGTCTAAGTTTCTCTAGAACTGCCAAGCATGTTCACTGAACCACAAGGGAAAAATCCACTCAATGTGCCATCTCTTGCACTAACAGATCGATTCCCCATCTACTTCTAGCCTCCTGCTTGCTACATGGACATACTATTATATAGTATTATTCGTAAGACTTAGTCATTTATGAGGCTCCTGTTCTTTAGCAATCCACAAGGACTTGTGACCTGATTTTGGGGAGGTTGCCTCCTGCATCTTGAGTACTATGGAAGACGATTATTCAAATGTTTTGAGTAGAAGTGTTTACAGTGTTAAACTGAATTGTTATGTCATTGGAATGAATGAGGAGTATTTTATAACGTTTATAATATTTTTATAGTAATATTAGCACATTTATTTAATTTGTGGGTGAACATGATTTTTTTATGTCTTTCAATGAGTTTAAAAGACACTAGAGAAAATTTCAAATCAAAATGGGCCTCCTAAGGAAAATCAATAAAATAATAGTGAAAATAATAAAATAATATTTATTAATTTTGGAGGAAGAAAAGAATAAACTACCTTTTTGTTCGTATTTTCGACATATCTCCCTGTGTTTTTACTCAAATTTCGATCAAGAAAGCTCATTGGATGCAGAATTCAATTCCGCATCCAACGAGCTCTCTCGATCGAAATTTGAGTAAAAATAGAGGGAAATATGTCGAAAATACGAACAAAAAAAGTAGTTTTTTTTATGATACCTATCCCAAAATTTATATTAAAAAAATGTTTAAGAGGTGCTCCCTTTTTTAATTTTAAATCATTTTGATTGGATAATATATGACGACAGGGAATTTGTATTATTTTTGGAAGGCCCATTTTAAATTGAAATTTACTCTAATGATGTAATTTACACAAATTATGCCTTTTCTTGTCTTTCTAAAAGATATCTATATCTAAGCAGAGAAACTAGTAGCAAAGAGGTTGGATTTGGAATCATCACATATATATCAACATCATTCTTTATTATGAGGAGAAAAATCAGTTTTAGAAGCTACATGTGCAAATTGTTGGTGATCCTTTATTTGTTTCCACCCAATGGAGAATTATTACACAATCCTTCCACCAGGTAGCATTCTCATTTATGGAAGAGTTGGGGGATATGTTGAGCCATTTAATGCTCAAGCAATGATATAAATTGTTGAACCAACAATTAGGCCTATTTAACCTAATTGAAATCCCATTCTATAATCTGTTTTCGGCCTAATTAACCTAACTGGAAGCCTAATTTATAATGTTTTATTTGCCTTCGTATTTATGAAAAATACTGAAAAATGATGCAGCTTATTATATTTAAGTTAAAAAATGACCGTCATGTGAAAACTTCATACGAATGAAATATTTTACTCAACTCTGTCTCTCTATATATATTTGAAATTGAACATTTCAAACTAGTTGAATTTATAAGCACCACATATTAAACAAGAAAAATATCATTCAAGCATCATGCAGAAGGAGAACTAATTATATGGGCTATGACATTTTGTATGTGCCATTTCAAAGCTATTTTTTAATGAATCAAATCAAATTCGCTAATGATGGTACTCATCTAAGTGTAGCCATAATTTTTTTTTAATTATACGTGTTTAGCATATGTTTCATTATAAGGCCATATTTAGGGTAAATAGGGAATGAACATCGAAATCTCACGTGAAAAGAAAGATCATCCAACAAAATATATATGTGTGTGTTTGAGACTCATTTTTGTTTATGTGATAGATTATAAACAACAACCAACAATTATGAACAAATCTATGGGTAGAAGAAACAGCAAGCCTCACTGTCGGAAAGTATGGATGTATTCCGAGCATTTTCCTTTCATGTCTTGGGTTAGTTATGTGTATGAAGGTCAATATTTTTTGGTACAAATAGGCAACAACATTATAAAACAAGGCATCTCATAACAACCAGATAAAAGCATCATAAGAGGACTTACCAACCATATAATAGAATTGTGGGATGGACTTACCTTTGGTGGCGCACCCCAAGCGAGGTTGGATTTGTAGCAGCTCCAACATATTAGGTGTAGTCCAAGCGATGTTGGATGTTGGAGGGAGATGAGTTCACAACAGATGGGCAACAGAGTGAGAGTAGAGTGGGGAGGGTGGAGGAGTCACCAACCAAGAAGTAAAGGAGTAAATGTGAAGCGGGGGGGAGGACGTCAAGGTGGAGGAAGCGAGGTGACAATGTATTTACAATGATTAGGAGTAGGATATTGTGGGACACTCGAATGGGGGTCACCCAAGACCAGGAGGGGCATCACAGGAGGAGGTCTGCGCCGTTAACAAAGTAGTCTAACGTTGGGCGAAATCAACAGGGGATTCATCTTATTAAGCAATATCTTATCACGCTCATTCATAAAGGGGTGTTTTTCAATATTCTGAACGAAGGCACTATGACATGGTTTCACTTGCTGAATACCCCATGGAGAAATCAGCAAAGCGTTAGACTACTCCAATTTAAATTACATTACGTAGCATGGCAATCAGGTGCCATGATGATAGGGGTTGCTCTTTTTAACCCATGGACTACAAAGTGGCTAGAGTAACCGACCCCTTAAACAACGTCTTCACCATAATTAAAGGTTCATAGAATACACATCAAATCCAACCAAATTTTTTTATTTCATTAAATTAATATTACGATTTTTCATGTTCACCATTAAATTAATATTACAATTTTTTAAAGCCTTAATGTACCTTAAATTCATACATATGCAGAGTTCTCTATATAATTATCAAAATATTTTTCAAAAGCTTTGTGCTTGAGCATTTATGTACCTTGAATTCATGCATCTTCAAAGTTCTCTATATAATTTATATATAACATTAAAAAAATGGAAAAATTATTATTTTAGATTGAAAAAATAGAAATAAAATAGTCGTGATAAGAAAAATTGAAATGTCATCCTTGTATATAATATTCTTATTTTATCATTCTATTTATTTTAATACATAAGTTAGTATTTTTTTAAACAAATTTATTTTTGTTTTATTACTCTATTTCTTACTTCAACATCTACATTAGTAATTAACTTTTAAAACAATTTTTATGTTAGTTGAAGAGTTGCTCGAAAGGAAATCATCCCAATGCCAAAATCATACTAGAGGCCAAATATTTCTTTGGAAGGCCTATTTGATTTTGTAACTTACAAATTTACGGTAATGTTGAAGTCCAACAATAATTCCACAATATTATGAATTATTCTCCTTAATAACAAGAGTAATTACATTATATTTGAATTGTTAACATAAAATATTTACTGAGGTCACAAATTGACCAAACTACAAATATTTATAGACTCAATTCTATGACCTCACAATGTTCTCAACTAACTCAAATTATATGGCAAAAGAATTTAAGGAATGGCAGAGTTCTTCACTCTCAACAATACTCAAATTCAGTTGTTGAGATTATGCGAGGGAAGCATAGGGAAGTGTCGTTGTCTATATAGCCGACGTTTAACATTAAACAAATAATAATACCCTGTGGAAACTGTGTTCACGCGGAACAGAGCCGACAATTACCCGAATGGCAGTTGCCATTACACGGTCAACATTTCACTTTCAATTATCGGAATGGCCGGTTCCAATACATAGGTCAACATTTTATATCGCAGAAGTTCCACAATCTCTACGTACACAGTTATAATAAACACGGGGTCGCCGCCAAAGTTAACTTTGAGTTTGAAGGAAGGTGTTGGACATTTGATATCTTATGTGTGAAGTAATGACACAATGACAATGACAGTGATTTGATACGTGCCATTGTTGAAAGAGGAGAGATGATTCAAGGGGTAGGCCTTCATGGACCTGAGTTTTTTCTTTCTTTTTCAGGTGGCGTGCTTTTTAGGATTAAATATTCAGATGAACCATTTCAATTATATTTGGTTGTTATTGGTAATTTATTTAACTAAATTACCAGGATGAGGGTGACATACAAGCCACCAAGGACACGGAGGAGATGGGACCAGCCCGTCATCCGCATGACGTCACTCCCTCCTGGCTACATGCATTAAATTTGGAGCAGACGTGGACAGCCCACGGAGGTTTGAAGCAATGCGCTCATCACCTCATATCTTAACTGCACCTCCTTAGTCCTTGGGCAGACGTGCCATCAACCTAATGCCCAGACCTGTGCAGCATTTTGGTCATTTGTTCTCCAAGCTCCTACATTTCCGTCCTCTGTTCTCCTCTGGTCACTCAGCCCTCTACACCTTAGTCAGCCTATAATGTCTCACAGAAAATGAGGCACCCCTCGTCGTGGTTTCTAGGGGAGAGGCAATCAAACTGACCACACAATTTCGCTCAGCTCTCAAGCCAACAGCAGTGGTTTCGACCTCGAAATTCCTGAAGCAGTTCATCTCATGGCCAATGAATGGGAAGGTGAATTAACAGGGGCTCTCAACGTAGTTGGTCGCACTCTGGAGCGACGACGCAATTACTAGGTAATAAAGAACCTTCTCATTTGGCTCATCCTCTGTTTTCACTCCCAGCCTCTGGCACCTGCACTTGCACCTCCTTCTCCTGCCAACCCCTCGCCACCTCCTCCTCTAACCATCCCCACGCTACCACTCCCTACTCCTGCCTATGTACCCTCCACCTCCACCCTTTCCCCTGTAGTCCCTATGGATTGCAAGCCCCCTCCTCATCAAGTGCGTATAAAATCTCTCTTTGCAGTTAAAAGTGCTTCCAATTTAGCCTTGGCAAAGAAGACAGCTCCTCTCCCAATCAAGCAACCGCCTACAGGGAGTGCTAATGATGATACTTCCTCTAATGGTGAGACGACAACCTTCTCCGATGATGACACAATGGATCCACAGGACGATCCCAACGTGCTGGCTTCCACCGGCTTTGGCTGCCCTATTATCGAGGAACCAATGTATAAGACTTAATCAGGTTCTGTCAATGGCTTTGTTTGCTTTTGTCAAAGATATAATGGGCTTTCCAAAGCTAGAATCTTGTTTGTCGGTTTTATTATCATAAACTATTGCCTTTTTTGTATATGGACACTCTACCTCTTTCCTTGGACCTGTTTTCCCTGATGGTTCGAGATTGCTTCTAACACGCTTACAACTTTTTTTTCTATTGAACTAAACTGATTATAGAGAAGGCTTGACAAATGAACTTGAAGACATCTTCCCAACCTTTCCCATAGTAAATGTTGATGGCAGGAACACCAACGTGATGCAAGAAAGAAGTAAAGTCTGAGCCTCCTTTGCCTAGTCTACCAATCTGATATTCACTCATATCACAAAACAAATGGAGGACAGAATCTCAGATGAGCCGATCATAGTATTTTAAAGAGGCAAAGACCTTGATTCATCACATCAGACCAATGAGATCACATAAACATGTGTATAACATACCATAGCTGAATCGAATTCATCATTAGCTGCAAACCAGGATTGATAGACAGTTTGGGGTGTATAATCAGGATCTACCACCCGAAAACAAACACCATTTGAAGTTAAGGGAAGGCAACAACGATATATTGAAATAATTTTGATATTGTCATTCAGTAGACTCTTTAAAGAAATTCATTAGAGTAAAACCATTTGCTGAAGTTGGGAAGATTTATGAAACCTGCTTAGTTGCCTCCCTGAGAAGATCATTTAGTTGGGGTGTGAGGCAAAGAAACCAGGCCCTACGACTGCACAATCCACATTGATGTACGCCACTGCTCTTGAGTCTAATAAATCATAGTTCTCCTCTACCCACTCCATGGATCCTACATGCCCCACATCATCATAAGATGGTTTTCAATTGGTTTGTTTTAATAGGACTCAGAAGGAACAAGCATACATAAAAATCTTACATGAAATCCGAATTAATACTGCCAGGGAATTTACAGATCAGTTTTTTCTCCCATGTTGAAATTAAAATGCCAATAACTAGGAGAAAAATGAATACAAGAGTATTTTCATAATGAAATAAATATTTTTTCAGAAGTTTATGATCACCAAATATTACTTACAGATCCATACTCCTCAGCATCCTGGCTACATAAGTCTATGGTCTTCCGAGGTTGTCATCCTTGTTGGAGAAGTTTTCCAAATCTTGGAGCAATCTGTGAGAAAAAAAAGACAACATAATGATTTATTTCCTTGGTTTCTTACATTATATCACTAACCTAAAAAAGGAAAAAAAAACATTAAACAACTTTATGATCATACATCTAAGAGCGTAGCTATTCCGCTATTAGCGTCAACCGCACCAAATGTCCATGTGTCCCTGACTGCAATATAGTATAATTTGATTTCAGTCAAATGGAGAAATTGAAAATATATTTGTCTAGATCTAGTGAAAATGCAGAGAATCCTACTGAAATTAACCCTTAACAATTCGCTAATAGAACAAAATCTAAATTACAACCCACATTATCATTACCCGTCTGGTTCATCATGCCATCTCTCACAACCATTTTGGTTGAGCAAAACCTTCATGCAAAACGCAAAACCCCAAATCCGTTTGCCTCCCCAAAAATCAGCTTTACCTTTTTTATAAAAAAAAATCTTCAGAAATTAAAAAATGAAAGTGGTTTTTAATCTAATTTTATCTTTAAAAATGTTTTAATTGTCATAAAACATTTAGAAAGAAATATTTAAGACAATATGTTAATTTTGTCTTTAAAATTTGTCTTAAAAATCTCCTTAACTGTCATAAAATATTTAGAAAAAAATATTTAAGACAATCTGTTAATTTCATCTTTAAATTTTGTTTTAAACAACCCCATCTTGTAGTGTGTGCAACCCACATTCTGATCAATTTCCTTCAGTTCCATTGTACTTGAAAGTATGTCTCAGAACAAATATGATCACCACCATCACAAGGAAGAGGAGAACCAGAAATTGACACCGTACGAGAAAGTCGTCACTAGAACTTGGAGCAGTCACCGCTGGAACGTTTGCACTGCTACTATATATATCTCTTTCTCCTTAATTCTAATTTTATTCATGACCAGATCAATTAATTTTTAATCGAAGGGGTTAACCATTTTGTAAAATATGAATTCCTGTAATTTGTGGAGAGTTGATAGTAAGCTAGATCAATCAAAAAATGAATTGTGTAGTGATTATAGTGTTGACATTTACTTTCATAGAGTTACTAATTGGGTGATTCGTATGCAGTACGAGAAACATAAAGCAAAGAAGGATCTAGAGAACGCACACAACCATAAAATTTAGGAGGAGATCACAACAACACTCACAGTGGGAGAAGGAGGCTACATTTTCCATGAACATCACAAGAAGAAGGAATCCAAAAAGGAAGTCAAAGAACTCCACATGTAGCTACCTACTGCCTGTGCCTATGCCGGTGCATTTTACATCATTTCCTTTCTTTCGCTGATGAAGTAGTTTGTGATGTTGGGAGTGATTTAAGCTTTATAAGTATTTTGGATCGTTTTCTGATCCTAATAAACATTTTAATGTCAATAATTCATACTTTTATGGAACTTATATTATAATTACAATATATGGAGCGTGATTCATAGAGAAACATTTCAATTGTTTGGAATATGTTGGATGTCATTACAGTGTCTGACTCCGCTCTGGTTAGGGTTTGTATAAATTGTGGCCAAATTAAACAACAATTCGGGTTGATGATTGTAAGTTAAGAAATGAATTTTAAGCTTCCATAATTAATTTCTATTCATCGCATTAAGAATACATTCGATTCAACGGCGAATGCGTAAAAGATAATTAACAAAAAATTTAGTCAACGTTTTAAATATGAATATTTTTATCGTGATCTAAGATATTCCCGTGGGCATAGCACTAATAAATTGGGTAATTAACACAAGTATATATATAATTAAAGAGGATGATAGTGTATTAATATATTTTTATTAATATTTATAATTATCAATAACCATATTACTAATTTATTACTAAGATTAATATGTTTGAAATACACCAAGAGGTATATATTTGACATTGATAATATTTTTTTTACTAAAGAATGTGTCAATTACTTGTATCTAATAATTAAGCTAATATAACAACCACTTAATTTATGGTTGTTAAGCTCATAGTTGAAGTTAGGCTCGTAGTTGTATCATCATTGGAGTTAAGCTAATAGTTAATTTAAAAGTTAATATAAAGCTTAGATAGTTATCTAATAGTTATCCAATATAACGCGATTAGAGTTGAAGTTAAGCTAATATTTGTTGTATTAAGGATTTCACAGGTGGTAGTCATTCTAAGAGTTTTTGGAACATATGTGGATTTTTTGTCTCGACACGTTTCGGACTCCAGAGTTGAGTCCATCTTCAGGAGAATGATTGTTTCTCAAAAGAACATTTAGGTTTTTAAAATTTTAATACTAGAAATTGATTCCGTATCATCAAAAATATAAACATCTAAAATCCAAGTTGATTTAGTACTATCATAAATCTTTCAGCACCCACAATTCCAAAACTTGACCGCTGTAACCTGGGTTTTTAAAAATTCTGACCAAATACCTTTAAACTTGATTTTTAAAAATAAAAAGTTTCCAACTTGGTGCTTGAAAGATCAAGCTATTCACATAGAATTTTTAGACTATGTATTAGTTTAAAACCTTTAATTGAGGGTTGTACTCTATATGTTCATACAGATTCATTTGATTAGGCAAACTCATTTTTTTGCATAGAAAAGGTATCGATGTTAAACATGGCTATCATGCTTTCCCACAAGCATTAAATGCACCAGGTTGAAACCCATTATCGTTTCCATAAACCCACTCCCATAGTCATGACTTGCTCCATAGTAATGTTTCGTGCCACCCTCCATATCATTGCTTAAACCCTGTATGATATGGTTCATACCATATAAACATCAATGCCCCAAACTTTTAACATCAACGTTACCATACTGCTAGGTCCGCACTATGCTAGTATTATCATAATGATTAGTCATATGATGCGCTAGTCAAAAGTTTAATACCCTTGCTTAGGATTGTAGATGAGGTTTAGTACATAGGTTAAAGCTTAGGGTTTAGCACCATAAATGTTAAGGTGTTTATGCTTAAGCACCATGGCATACAAAGTATGCCATGTTAATCTCTCGCTTAATCAAATTGAAAGTCTGCTCTCGAACCTTTAATTAACCTGCCAATAACAAAACATAGGAAATTGTTAAAAGAGCATATAGTAAAAATATACATAGCACAACAAAATATTAATGACATCTAATAATGATGAACGTAAAAGCATAATGGAGAATAATTGATACACAGGAAATTTAGCTGTAATGGCTAAATTGACGATAACGACACTTCCCAATTCTAAAGATCAGTTCGATAGGTAACGTAATAACTAGCAGCAGGTTATCGACAACCAAAGCTGTTAATACACTATTCATCCAATCCCATCGCAAGTAATAAACTACGTAAGCAAAAGAAAAAGGTGCCTTAATTCGATTGAACTAAGTAAGCCTGCGTAACCAAATAATATCTTACATCGCAGATCGTCATGGGAGAATTAGTCCCGCCACTCCACCACTTTATCCCCATCAACAAAGTTAAGTTAGTTATACTTAATAAAGAGAGTATGCATGTGCATAAGTAAATCAATAAACTATACATATCACTAACTCACCGACAGTAATAACTAAATGTACAAATAGTTTAAATAACACAATTAAGACATAGGAAGTAAGCAAACTAATAATCACTAAATGAATAGGAGATTGACAAGACAGAGCAGTTTCTGAAGATTCAAATTTTGTGGACATTACAATATATCCCCTATCAAGAACATAATAAAATAATTCTGTTACTTATAGTGCTCCACTTTTCTTTAGCCCATTCAGTTAGATAATATAGGTGATCCAACTACATCACATAGTGAAAATGTAAATTCAATTAAAATAAGTTATTGTAATGTTAAAAATTAACCTTGAGAAGCTATCGACAAAAAATAAATAAAAGTTATCAAATTGCATATCAATCATAACAAAGTTATAAATATTATAAGAAAATAAATTGATTTATCAAAATATTTTTCAAAAACTTTGTAATTAAAATTTTATGTACCTTATTTAAATACAAACATACTTGTCCAAAGCTATCTCTAATTAAGATTTTGTGTACTTTATTTAAACACAAACATACATAAGATTTTATGTACCTTATTTAAACACAAACATACATGTGCAAAGCTATCTATAATTTAATAGTAATTTATATGAACATTTAAAAATATTGTAAGTTAAGATTATTTTAGAAATTTTGATGGAAAAAAATTAGACACACGAATCATCTCCCCCAGTAGGACATACTCACTAATAACTTTTCTTACTTTATTTTATATCAAGTCCAAATATGAGGAAACAGCTGCCGAGAAAGGTAGTCCACTGGACAGGCAACAGTCCCAGATTACGAGAATAGCGCTTCCACCCAGAACCAGATTCCCAGTGTTCCCAACAAGAACTCCATCTTCCGAGAAAAGCACATCATTATATCACGTCCACATCATTCACAGATTATTTTAGAAATTTTGATGGAAAAAAAATTAGCCATGATTAGAAATCTCTCGATTTAATATTCTGATTTTATTATTCTATTTCTCTTCTGAAACAATTTACATATTAGTTGAAGAGGGACTCACAAGGAATTCATCCGTCCGCGAAGATTATACAAATTTACGATCATATTCATCCGTCCGCCAAGAGTTACATATCTTTCAAATATTCACATAAATGCTTGGTGAGATCACATATCGACCCAACTCCAAACAAGAGTTACATATCGACCCAACTCCAAATGACGGTGACACCAAATCAAACAAACTTCTCTAAATGAAGAAAAAAACATTTAAAAGGCATAAATGCACTGGCAGTTAGCCGTTAGATATGGCTGTCATTTTATTTGCATTGACTTTCTTTTACTTTCTTTTACTGTGATGCTCGTGGAAGACATATCCCGCTGCTCCCACTGCAGCTGCTGCTGCAACCCCCTCCTCAATCTTGTGTCTCTGCCCATTCTCCCGATCCTTCTTTGCTTGCTTTTTCTCGTACTGCAATATTACAACATTCACCTAATTATTACGCTATCAATAAAGTTCTAGTTTGTCGATTGCCCACAAATTCCAGGAATTGAGAATTCACAACACCATTAATACATTGGATTAATAAACTAAGTTGACTTGACCAGCACGCATTTAAATTAAAATGAAGCGGGTAAAAGATGTGTATATATAGTACCAATGCAAACGTTCCAGCAGCAACTGCTCCGAGTTGCCCTAAATGCTCCATTCGCTTGTGCTTCTTCTCCTCCTTCGTCGCCTTCTAGTACGGCGTCAAGTTCTGCTTCTCCTCTTCCAGCTTGTGATGCTGGAAGTGATGGCGGTGCTCGTGGTTTTCTTGAGACATGATCCTCCTTTCTCTTCTATTATAAATGTTTGATGGAAGCAACAAATTTCTAGACCCAATTCTAAAACCTCACAATGTTCAAAATAGACTCAAAGGAATTTAATGAATGGCAGACTCGACCCAGTGCTTCACCCTCAACAATACTCAAATTCAGCAGATGAGATTGTATGAGGGAAGTGCAGTTGTCTATATAGCCGGCGTTTAATGTTAAACAAACAATAATACCCTGTCGAAACCGCATTCAAGCGGAACAGAGCCGCAATTACCCAAATGGCCGGTGCCAATACATAGGGGTGTGTGCAAGAAGTTGAGGGTCTCTTTTGGCGAGTTAGATGCAATACAAAACTGAAAAAACAGGCATCCATCAACTTGGACGCATATTTTGAGACACTTACATAATGAATCTTGCCATTTGTAAAAAACAAGAAATGTAGGAAATTGAATGACCTTTCCAAATATATATATTTTTTCTAATGAAAATGCCGTTAACTATCTAAAGTTAGATAAATTTTAACGGACACTTTTTTTTTTTGGACAAATTATAAGGTATATGTTTTTATGGGAGCAGCGTCTGAGTGTCTAAATGATGGAATAAACTTACGAAAACCGGTATACATATAGAGAACATATAGGACTAGTGCACGGCTATTTTTCCAATAATAAAAATAATATTTTTTTATTTTTTTTTAATTATCTAAGAGATCAAACCTCGAAAACGGTACATCATTTGTGGGTGCAGCGTTTGAATGTCTTAATGTAATTATTTGGAAATGGGTTTTTTATAGCATGTAGAGATTGGTGTTCTTTAGTGCACCATACAATTTTTTTTTTAAATGGTTGAGAAACGAAAGAGATGGACGAAATACTACCAGTGTGTTTTTTGAGTTGAGGAGTGATGACAGAAGATAAATACGAAAAAAATAGAAAAAAATATGTATTCTTGTTAAAATTTACATATTTAGAATCTGCAAAAAAAACCATATCTATTTCTAAAATCTTATAAAAAATGGAGGTGTGCAGCATAATCAGACGAACCGCTAAACACGAGCATATTGAAAATATGGATATAATGCTGAATTTGTCATGGTTTATCATACTCCAAGGCACAGGCATGTTGAATCCGAAGAAAAGTACAAATCAGACACATAGGCATAGGAATTCCATGAAAGCATGGGTGGAGGCTTGACTTTATCATTTGGAGGGAAGAAATTTTTGAATTTAAACAGAACAAAACGCGTGCGCGATTTAACAAACCAAAATGCGTGCGCGTTATGAAGAGCCAAAATGCAAGCGCGTTATTTAAAACCAAAAGTAGCGATCATCATCTTCTTCATCATCTTCAACTTCATCATCATCATCATCATTAACATGACCATCATCTTCAACTTCATGATCATCAACATCATGAACATCATCATCACCATCAACATCATGAACATGATCATCACCATCGTCGTCATCAACATCATCACCTTCCTCATCATCTTCATCATCATCCTCAACATGATCATTGTCTTCATTACCTTCATATTCATCTTCATCATCATCATCATCATCACCTTCCTCATCATCATCATCATCATCATCATCACCATCGCCATCATCATTTTCCTCATCATCATTATCATCATCCTCATCCTCATCGTCATCATCAGCTTCATCATCATCATCATCAACATGATCATCATCATCACCATCAACATCATGAACATCATCATCATCATCATGAACATCGTCGTCATCACCATCGTTGTCATCATCATCATCATCATCCTCGTCATCATCATCACCTTCCTCATCATCAACATCGCCATCACCATCATTATCATCATCAACATCGCCATGATCATCATTATCATCTTCATCATGTCCATCTTCATCATCATCATCTTCACCATCATCACCTTCATCATCACCACCGAAATCATCATCATCATCACCTTCATCATCATCATCATCATCACCATTGCCATCATTGCCATCACCATCATCATCATCAACAACATTATCACCATCGTCGTCATTGTCATCATCATCACCATCATCATCACCTTCATCATCCTTATCATAATCATCACGATGAACATCATGAACATCATCATCATCATCCTCATCCTCATCCTCATCCTCATCACCATCAACATCATCAACATCGTCATCATCATCCTCATCGTCATCATCATCAACATCATGAACATCATCATCATTCATCATCATCATCCTCATAATCATCATCACCATCAACATAATGACCATCATCATCATCATCCTCATTATCATCACCTTCATCACCTTCATCATCTCCAACAACATCATGAACATCCTCATCCTCATCCTCATCCTCATCCTCATCATCACCGTCAACATTATCATCATTATCATCATCATCACCATCATCATCGCCATCATCTTCAACTTCATCCTCATCATCATCATCAACATGATCATCATCATCACCATCAACATCATGAACATCATCATCACCATCGTCGTCATCAACATCATCATCATCATCACCATCAACATCATGAACATCATCATCACCATCGTCGTCATCAACATCATCATCATCATCACCTTCCTCATCATCTTCATCATCACCACCATTGTCATCATCATCAACATCATCATAATCATCAACATGATCATCATCGTCATTATCTTCATATTCATCTTCATCATCATCATCATCATCACCACCATGATCATTGATCATCGATCATCACCATCAACATCGCCATGTTCATCATCATCAACATCATGAACATCATCATCATCATCATCCTTATCATAATCATCACCATCATCATCATCATTATTCATCATCATCATCATCATCCTTATCATAATCATCACCATCATCATCATCATTATTCATCATCATCATCATCATCATCACCATCAACATCGTGAACATCATGAACATCATCATCATCATCATCATCCTCCTCATCATCATCACCATCATCATCATGAACATCGTCATCATCATCACCTTCATCATCGTCATCATCATCATCATCGTCAACATCATGAACATCCTCATCCTCATCCTCATCCTCATCATCATTCATCATCATCATCACCTTCATCATCGTCATCATCATTCATCATCACCATCATCATCGTCATCTTCATCATCATCATCATCCTCATCATCATCACCATCAACATCATCCTAATCATCAACATCATGAACATCATGAACATCATCCTCAACCTCATCACCATCAACATCATGAACATCATCATCATCATCCTCATCATCATCATCACATTCATCGTCATCGTCATCCTCATCATCATCATCATCACCATCAACATCATGAACATCATCATCACCTTCCTCATCGTCCTCCTCATCGTCACCATCATCATCACCTTGAACATCATCATCATCATCATTAACATGATCATCATCATCACCATCAACATCGTGAACATCATCATCATCACCATCAACATCATGAACATCATCATCATCATCCTCACCATCACCATCACCATCAACATCATGAACATCATCATCCTCCTCCTCCTCCTCATCATCACCATCAACATCACAAACATCATCCTCCTCATCATCACCATCAACATCATGAACATCATCATCATCCTCACCATGAACATCACCTTCATCATCATCATCCTCATCACCATCATCAACATCATGAACATCATCATCATCATCCTCACTATCAACATCATGAACATCATCAACATTCATCATCATCATCATCATCATCCTCATCATCAACATCATGAACATCAAGAACATCCTCATCATCCTCATCACCATCAACATCATCCTCATCATCCTCATCATCATCAGTGATCATGCCCATCAACATCGTGAACATCATCAACATCATCACCATCAACATCATGAACATCATCATCACCTTCCTCGTAGTCATCCTCATCCTCATCATCATCATCACCTTGAACATCATCATCATCATCATCAACATGATCATCATCATCACCATCAACATCGTGAACATCATCATTATCACCATCAACATCATGAACATCATCATCATCATCCTCATCATCCTCATCATGAACATCATGAACATAATCATCATCCTCATCATCAACATCATGAACATTCATCCTCGTCATCAACATCATGAACATCATCATCATCATACTCATCACCATCAACATCATGAACATCATCATCATCATCCTCATCATCATCCTCACCTTCATCATCATCGTCATCCTCATCATCATCATCATCACCTTGAACATCATCATCATCATCCTCACCTTCATCATCATCGTCATCCTCATCATCATCATCATCACCATCAACATCATGAACATCATCATCACCTTCCTCATCGTCATCCTCATTCTCACTCATCATCACATTGAACATCATCATCATCATCGTGAACATCATCATCATCACCATCAACATCATGAACATCATCATCATCATCCTCACCATCATCACCATCAACATCATGAACATCATCATCATCCTCCTCCTCATCATCATCACCATCAACATCACGAACATCATCACCATCATGCTCATCCTCCTCATCATCCTCATCAACATCATCATCATCATCATCATCATTCTCATCATTCATCATCACCATCAACATCGTGAACATCATCATCATCGTCCTCATCATCATCACCATCAACATCATCAACATCATCATCATCATCCTCATCCTCATCCTCATCCTCATCCTCATCCTCATCCTCAACATCATGAACATCATCATCATCCTCATCATCATCATCACCATCAACATCATGAACATCATCATCATCATCCTCCTCATCATCACCATCATCACCATCATGCTCATCGTCATCATCACCATCATCATCATCATCCTCCTCATCATCACCATCATCACCATCATGCTCATCCTCATCATCACCATCATCAACATCATGAACATCATCATCATCATCCTCATCATCATCATCACCATCAACATCATGAACATCATCCTCCTCATCATCACCATCAACATCACGAACATCATCATCATCCTCACCATGAACACCACCTTCATCATCATCATCCTCATCACCATCATCAACATCCTCATCATCATCATCACCATCAACATCATGAACATCATCATCATCATCCTCACCATCAACATCATTCTCATCATCAACATCATGAACATCATGAACATCATCATCATCCTCATCACCATCAACATCATGAACATCATCATCCTCATCCGCATCATCATCATCACCTTCATCATCATCATCCTCCTCCTCCTCCTCATCATCATTCATCATCACCATCAACATCGTGAACATCATCATCATCATCACTGTCAACATCATCATCATCATCCTCATGATGAACATCATGAACATCCTCATCATCCTCATCACCATCAACATCATCCTCATCATCATCACCTTCCTCATCGTCATCCTCATCCTCATCATCATCATCACCTTGAACATCATCATCATCATCATCACCATCAACATCATGAACATCATCATCATCATCCTCACCATCAACATCATGAACATCATCATCATCATCATCCTCATCATCATCACCATCAACATCACGAACATCATCACCATCATGCTCATCCTCCTCATCATCCTCATCAACATCATCATCATCATCATCCTCATCATCATCACCATCAACATCACGAACATCATCACCATCATGCTCATCCTCCTCATCATCCTCATCAACATCATCATCATCCTCATCATCCTCATCATCGTGAACATCATCATCATCGTCCTCATCATCATCACCATCAACATCATCAACATCATCATCATCATCCTCATCGTCATCATCATCCTCATCATCAACATCATGAACATCATCATCATCCTCATCATCATCATCACCATCAACATTATGAACATCATCATCATGATCCTCCTCATCATCACCATCATCACCATCATGCTCATCCTCATCATCACCATCATGCTCATCCTCATCATCACCATCATCAACATCATGAACATCATCATCATCGTGAACATCATCCTCCTCATCATCACCATCAACATCACGAACATCATCATCATCCTCACCATGAACATCACCTTCATCATCATCATCCTCATCACCATCATCAACATCCTCATCATCATCATCACCATCAACATCATGAACATCATCATCATCATCCTCACCATCAACATCATGAACATCATCATCATCCTCATCACCATCAACATCATGAACATCATCATCCTCATCCTCCTCATCATCATCACCTTCATCATCGTC
>LPNX010623844.1:55948-76569 GCA_001517045.1 Pseudotsuga menziesii | reverse complement strand
GTAAATTATTATAAGCAACTAACAACTAATTTAGGGTGTATTCCATTGGTAACACATTGATGTGGTTAGAGGTAGGTCATGGGATCAAATCCTCTTGATTAACATTTCCTCCATTTTCACCAAATACAATATTATTTAAGTTTATAAATATTTTCCTTACTATTAATCATAAGAAGTACTTGTGGTATAATGGTAAGGTTGTTAGGATAATGGGCATGAGGTTGAAGGTTCAATCCTCTCAAATTACTTAATTTAAAAAAAATGTATTGAGTTTTAAATTTGCATAGAATTAAGTGTATGTTTTTTTTTTTTTTTAATTTCATAGTTTTCACTGTATTGTGTTTTTGTGTAGCTATTATTACTTCAGCACATGAATTTTAGTGTAGATTTCATTGCTTAAAAAAATTAGTGTATATATAATGATTGTCATTTTCTATACAGATTTTGACCTAAAAATGGAAGATGCTATGAGACAAACAAGAGAGGGACAAAAAATACAAAATGCCGAACGTCAAGAAGCATATCAAGGAAGAAAATCTAGCGAAATGACATCAGAAGAAGGAGAAGAACAAAATAAAGAACATACATCCCAACAAACAGAATATCGAACAAGAAAATTGGACGGATTGATAGACAAGAATGAGAAGAACAAAGAAAACAAAACGCTGATCGACAAAGAGCATATCGAGAGAGAAATTTGAAGCAATTGGAAGAAGAAAGAAATCAATTTGCAGAACAACAAAAAAATTAGAATGTCGAACGACAAAGACAAAATTAAACCAATATACCAGTGGAAGCAACTGTGGAAGATGCTTAGCGTGTAATGATCAGAGAGCAAAGTGTTGATGGCATGGTCAAATTTCAAGTTGTTCCAATAACTAATATGATCCCAAATGCAAATCGACAAAAAGAATATCGAAAAAGAAAGTTGACCGAATTGAAAGCACAAGAACAAGCAGAACAAAGAAAACAAAACACTAATCGACAAAGAGCATATCGAGAGAGAAAGTTGAAGCAATTGGAAGAAGTAAGAAATCAATTTGCAGAACAACAAAAAAATCAGAATGTCGAACGACAAAGACAAAATTCAACCAATATACCAGTGGAAGCAACTGTGGAAGATGCTCAACGTGTAACAATCAGAGAGCAAAGTGTTGATGGCATGGTCCAATATCAAATTGTTCCAATTACTAATATGATCCCAAATGCAAATCGACAAAAAGAATATCGAAAAATAAAGTTGACCGAATTGACAGCACAAGAACGAGAAGAACAAAGAAAATGAAATGCTGATTGACAAAGAGAATATTGAGAGAGAAGGTCGAAGCAATTGGAAGAAGCAAGAAAACAATTTATAGAACAACAAAAAAATCAGGATGTTGAACGGGAAATACAAAAATTAAACCAACATACCAGTGGAACCTACTGTGGAAGATGCTCAACGTCTAATGGTCGGCAAGCAACACGTTGATGACATGGTCCAATTTCAAGCAGGTCCAATTACTAATATGATCCCAAATTCAGATCGACAAAAAGAATATAAAAAAAAAACGTTGCATGAATTGATGGTACAAGAACGAGAAGAACAAAGAAAACAAAATGCTGATCGTCAAAGAGCGTATCGAGAGAGAAAGTCAAAGAAATTGGAAGAAGCAAGAAATCAATTTGCAGAACAACAAAAAAAAGAAAATGTCGAACGACAAAGACAAATTTCAACCAATATACCAATGGAACCAACTCTGGAAAATTCTCAATGTGTAATGGTCAACGAGCAATGTGTTGATGACATGGTCCAATTTCAAGCAGTTCTAATAACTAATATGATCCCAAATGCAGTTCGACAAAAACAATATCGAAAAAGAAAGTTGGATGAATTGACAGCATAGGAACAAGAAGAACAAAGAAAATGAAACGCTGATCATCAAAAAACATTTCGAGAGAGAAAGTTGAAGCAATTGGAAGAACGCAGAAATCTAAATGGGGATGCTCAATGTGGAACAATCAGAGAGCAAGGTGTTGAAATGGATGATAATATATTGGTACCATTTGAAGAAATGTATACTACACATTGCAAATTTCGTGAACAAATTGATCAATTAGCAGAAGTTCAAATGTGTCATGTCTGCCTTGAGTCATATGATGGAATACAAGTACGTAATACAAGTACAAATACAATGTGCATGCGATGTCTACGAGAGGGATCTAATCAAAGATTCTCAGCTACGAACCACATGGATCCAGGAACTCAACCTCATGTCCTTGAAGATCTCACATAAGTTGAAGAGATGTTGATAGCACGTGCAAGTCCAATATTGCAGATGATGCATGCAATAGGTGGACATTACAAATATCGAGGACACACCATTAGTTTTCTGTAGGAGATTAAAGATGTCGTCAAGACATTGCCATGACATACTAACAACTTGGACTTAATGGTCGTTGTGCGAAAAAAAGGACGCCAAGGATCCAGTTATGATTTCACTGTTAGAAAAAAAAAGCTATGGATGCATTATTATATAAAATTCATAATGATCCATATTATCAAGATGTTCAAGTGGATTCTAATGCAGTAGCAGAGTTACCTGAAAATGCAACAGATATCTCACATATGCTTAATTCTGTTACTCTTCCCGATATTGACGAGGACACAAAATTTGCAATGTTGGAAGGGATACCAGGAGTTGATGATATGTTAGATGGTTTATAAACAACTTCTTTTGCATCAAGGCTTCCAAGTGCACCATGAGAGATATAAATTATTAGAGCATGGGAAAATAATCCAAATCCGAATGAAAGTAACACAAATGAAGAATTGACTAATGTGCTTAACTGGCCAGACATTGGCTCATCTCCGATTAACAAGTATAACACTGTTGGATTATTTGATATGGCATTTCCATCATTTTTCCCTAAAGCAGAGGCAGATTGGTTACAACCGTGAAGGAGAAATGTCCATCTACATGAGTACGCAAAACATCTTCTCAAATATCATGATAACAGATTTTGAAGGCACCCTCGCTTCAGATATTTTTTACTAAATATCATAATGAGACATCGTGCTCAAGCTTCCTCAACTATTTTTGTTAAGAAAAATATTAGTAAACTACCCACAACAATGGAAGAGTTACGACAACATTTACAAAATATTCCAGATTCAAGACTGGGAGAAAGATTAATGAGATTTGGAACGGTATTAAGAGGTACACATGCATATTGGAGCAAGTGTCGTCAAGAGTTATCCTACTTGATTCAACAGATAGGTTGTCAGACAATATTCTTCACACTAAGTGCAGCAGATATGCAGCGGCCTGATTTGCATAAATTAATGCCAGGCACAAGTCTTACAGATCCAGGTGAAGCGAGAAAATGGTGACGTCAAAATGTAATTGATAATCCACACATCATAGCACATTATATGCACTTGAGACATTCAATGTTTCGAGAAGAGGTTTTCGAACATTTTCATCAAGATACAGATTATTGGAGTCGTTATGAATGGCAACATCGTGGATCTCCTCATGTCCATGGGTTTCTTTGGTTAAAAAATGCTCCCAACATGGACACTTTGAATTGGGATGATCCTATAGAAGTTATATCTACAAAAAAGTATTTCGACAAATGTGTGCATGCAATAAATCCACGTCAGGGGCATCAACATAAGATTCAAATTGGAGTTAATGTAGATGATCATCCTTCTGTAAAAGACACAATACAAATATTTCAATTAGATCCAATGATTGATTATGAAGAACTTCTTAAATGTGTCGAGCATCATACTACTTGCAATGAGAAAAGTTGTCTTTGAAAGAAGGGAGGAAAAATGGTTTATCGGTACCACGCACCATGGGGTCTATGTGACCATTCAAAACTTTACATTGATGAACAAGGAGAAAAAAAGTATGAACCTAGAAGAAATGATGACAGAGTGAATACACACAATTGTGAAACATTGATGATGTGGAGGGATAATATAGATTGGAATCCTGTACTTTCCAAGTGCGTGGTTATTAATTACATAGCAAAATACGCCGCTAAATCTGAAAAAGGATCTGAAACTTACGACAATATGTTAATGCGGGTCTCTTCTATTCAGAATCCAAATGAACCCGCAGCACGTGCATATAAAAGTTTGTTGTGTGAATCCATTATTGATAGGGACATTGGTGCACATGAGACATGTCATTTGCTTCTAGAGCTTCCTCTTTCAGAATGTAGCCATTGTTTTGTGGTTCTAAATGTTGCTATGAAGGTTTTCAAACAAGTACAAGTTGATACATATAATGCCGACAACGATAATTATTTGATTGATGCATATACTAAGCGACCTAAGAATATGGAAGAACTTACATTGATAGATGTTGCAAAATACTGGTCATATGACAAATGTTGACGGGGGGAAAAATGGTTACAATGAAGGAATGCATCTATTGTACGTGTATTTCCTAGATTTAACTCTATTCCTGATAAAAATGATGAGAAGTTTGTTGAATTTTGTTGGTCCGAATTGGTTTTGTACAAGACATTTCATGACTTTCGAAACAATATAGGCCACACATATGATGAAATAGTACAGAATTGGCAGAATTTGCAGTATATACCTTGGCATGTTGATTGTAAACCTGTGCCTATAGATGCTCGAGTTGAATCCGACATAGAAGAAGAACATCCAAATATACAAAGAGATTCTAGGCAACATGAATGGGAAATCATATGTGGATTATATAAAAATCAATTTATAAATTATAATGAGTTTGAGATGCTTGGACATAGGGATCTTGATCGTATGAATGATTGGAGCACTGCTTTTGTAGATGAGGATACCTCCAGTCGTGCAATTCATTTCATCTCTAAAATGTGAAAACTAAAAAATATTTCTACTAATCAACATCCAAAGTCTTACTCAATTGATAGTTTGGGGGATAAGCAGAGAATCGCATCCAATGTTATCCTTGAGCATTATAGAACAGGTGTTGATCCACTATGCATGATAATCCAAGGAACTGCGGGTACAGGAAAGTCGTATTTGATTGGAGCCATTAAAAATACACTTGCAAATCTCTCGCATCCAGGGAAAATTCCATTACTTCTTCTAGCTCCTACAGGGGTGGCAGCTTTCAACATATCTGCAACAACAGTTCATTTTGCACTTCATATACTGATCAAGGAAATTAATCCTTTATGAGGACCAAGTTTAATTAACTTACAAGAAGAGTTCAGGCCTGTTAAATATATTTTGATCGATGAAATGAGTTTTATTGGAGAAAATATATTAATCAGAATAGATTCAAGACTTCACCAAGCCTTCCTAGAAAATGCTACTATACCTTTTGGTGGAAGATCAATTATATTAGTCAGTGATTTGGGACAATTGCCACCTGTCATGGATAAGCTTGTATATGCATTGGAAGGTATTGCAAAAGAATTGTGGAACACATTCACAACAGTGGTGACCCTTGATATTGTGTTTCGACAGAATGGACAAAGCAATGAACAAATATATTTTCGTAATTTGTTAACGAATATCCGAGATGCAGTTCCAACAATTGAGGACTTGAAATTGTTGATGACTCATACAGATACTTCCTTGGATGCTTCAATGAAAAAGTCATTCGATAAGGTGATACATTTGTTTGTGAAAAATGATGATGTAAACTATCATAACAAGCATTTAATAAGAGGCTTAAATTGTCCCATTGCGACCAATATTGCTACATTTGTAAGAACCAACTATTCTACAAAAGGAGATGAAGAAGGGTTGGAACTTGAATTACTGATAGCCATAGGAGCAAGGGTAATGTTGACATCAAACCTATGGATTGATGCAGGACTCATCAATGGTGCTCTTGGAGTAATACAACAAATTGTATATAACCCTGGAAGTTCGCCTCCAGAACCACCCACGTATGTTTTAATAAAATTTGATAATTATGTGGGGGTATCATGGGATGAATCGTTTCCTCAAGTGGTTCCCATTACATATATCGAAAGAGGTAATAAAAAAAAACTTCCATTGAAACTCACTTGGGGTTTAACAATCCATAAGTCACAAGGATCGACATTGGACAAAGCTACTATTAATATTGGAAAGCAAGAGAGATAGGGTATGACATTTACAACAATATCTCGAGTTAAATATTTGGTAGGTCTACGATTTCAACCTCCCTTCTCATTTGATCGATATGAGAAGATGTCAAAATTGTTAGGTGTGAAGATAAGAAAAGATGAAGAAGATAGATTGAGAATGATCACGATGTGAACCCTATTTTCATTTATTTAATCCTTAAAAAATTATTCTCTCTATTTTCCAGTTTAACAATTTATTCAATCCTTATTACTTATTACTTACATTGAGATAATCCTCACAATTCTATCTGTGTTTTCAACTTAACATGTTCCTTACAATGTTAATCAAACTTCAGTTTTGTGTCACCGCCCACGACTGAAACCAGCCTAGATCCAAATCCTAGGCTGTATCAAGTGCCGAGAGGGATCAAATCTCCCGAGGTGCAAACCTCTTCTCAAGTATTGCACTCAAGGAGGTTTTCACCTCGGGAGATTTGATCCCTCTCGGCGCTTGATAGAGCCTAGGATTTGGATCTAGGCTGATAGAAAGTACCCAATCCTTTTGGAAGCACAGAGAACTCAAAAAGAAAATAAGTAAAAATTCCTAAGGGCATGCCATCGAGACTAATATTATAAAAAACATATGATCCAACGCCATCTCTACAAACCCTCATTCCTTTATGAAACCTTCTTCTTCTCTACCTTAAATTATTAGTATATATATATTTTTAGGCTATTACATTGGCTAATTATAAATGTTTTTATCTTCTTACCTTTATACCATTGTCAAACAATTATAATTACTAATTATAAACTTTTTAAGATAATTTCATACTCATTAATATTGCATGATTAAGAACATAAAGATTTGTAATCTTTATTTTATTTGTTTAATATAAATTTGTAAAGGTGTTTTTTTCAAAAGTTTTTGCATTGTACAATTTAATTATTATATTTATTTAAATAATAATTTTTTTATTATTATTTGTTTAATATAATTATATTAAAATGTATATTTTCAAAAATGTTTTTCTTTATTCAATTTATTAATTGTATTTATTCAAAAATTTTAGTTGAAAACATTGTAATCTTACTTTACATAAGCTTTAAAGATCTTATATTTGATATAGTTTTTTAATTGAATTAAATACCAATTAATTAAAAACTATGTGACTAAAGATAGAATTTGAAAACTATGCCACTAAACTATGACCAAGATAATTATGTTAACTCAAAACTATGACCAAGTTAAACTCATTCAAAGTGGATTAGTCACTGGACTAGGGTGCATGGCTCAAAAGTAGAGCAGTTGTAATTTCCTTCTTTTGGGATTAGGGATTCTTGATGAACGGATGTTATTTTTTTTTGTTTATTTATGATTTATTATTTTAATTTATTATGAAAATTTGTGCCATGCAATAGGTATTCACATTGAGGTTTGGGGATTTTTTTTTTGCATGAATTGAACGTGACCTATTTTATTTTAACATTATTTAGTATTATGACCTCAATCAGTCACTCATTTCCTACATGTGTAGCGGCTTAAGGTTCAAATTGACTCTACTAAATCTAGGTAAAAAATGGTAGTATAGTTAAAACATTGGAAATTATGGAAGATCAGTCTAATAGGACGACTTCGATAGATGTTGGATTGATTGACAATATGCAAGAATGTGTTAGTCCATCCAAGATGAATTCCACCTCTGGCCAGCCTTAGGACTTTGGCATCTTAAGAAGCTAGGATAATTTTATCTCTATTAGGATGTCTTCCAACAAAAATATGTAAGTTGTATTTACTGTTCAATTACAAGTTAAAACTTTCTGGAAAATCCATTTTATTTAGTAGATACATGAGTCTTGGATCACCATCACGTGGATGTAGGAGATTTTGTTTTCCCTATAGCAGGTTTTTTTTGTAATGGGTTATTTTTGCCTTTGACTTCTTATTTTTCAGTATTCTCTACTATGAAGGAGAAGATTTTACCAGACAAAAATTCAGCATTGCAATCATGTAAAATTTGCAATTATTGGTCTATAATTTCAGACATTATTACTTATTTAATGTTGAAGATGGGTATTTTCTTATGTTTTTTAAGCAATGGACTATTGTAATAGTAATTACAGTTTCTGTCAACATTCACCCGACCCTATTGCGAATTGCCCTTATTACAACTTGAATTTAGGTAACACCTTACTCATATTTGGTACCTCATTTCACCGCTACGTAGCTCCCTACATTATCTGAGAAAATGTAAAGAACAAACCTATACATGAAGAAACTTATAAATAATAGAAAAATATACCACTTTTAGTAGTTACTATAGACAAAATCCATCTTCCATGCAAATTTAGAGGTAACCATGATACAACATTTTTATTTAAACATTTTTTTTGTTTTGGAAAAACAAGTAATAGCCTTGTCCCAACAATCCAATTCTACCAATGGCTACTGTAAAAGTAATTTACTGTCTTTGTCTGCTTACTTTCGGGGGACCAATTTGATCATATGCTTGCATTATATTACAAGTAGAAAGCTTCACATTATGTAGGAGAGTAAAATGTTCACTATTATTATCATGTTGAAAACATGATGTCATGGTAGTAGTTTTGTTTAAGTCGAGTTGCAATCCAAAGCTATGAGTCCTTGGTTGGTTAAATAGTTCGAGTTGTCCTTAATGCTTCTTCTAGTAAATTCTTATTCACAATATTTTTGAGTTACTAAAATGTCACCCAGATGTACACATTTTTGAGCTATAATATTGGGGACTCTGAGTTAATCAACATTAAACTCTTCAGTCCAACCAGTTTATCATTTAACATTAATAATGCCATATGCATCATCCCTACTTTTGGGATTCCATGCTTTTATATAATGTTAAATTTATGGGTTCTCTATTTTAGCTTATATTTCCTCATTATTTTTGTTTTATTGTCCATCGAATATAGGTTCCACAACAAAAAAGGAAATTTGAATTATTTCTTATTGACAAATATTCAACACTAAGTAAGAACATATTGGACTACCAATTACATGTAGTTGTATACATTAAAAAATATATTATTTCGAATTATATTTCCATATTATGTTTCACTTCTACGTGCACTTTTAATTATATTAAAAGTTGTATACAATTAATAATATAATTAATGCTTTCGTGAACCCATTTTAACAAGTTTTTAACTTTGGGTTTCTTTTGTAGGCTCGGTGGTTGGGGTAGTAGGCTATTACTGTCCTCACCCAAGGTTCAAAACCCATGATCATATGTACATATCACTTATAGGAGTGTTAGAATTTACAGTAATGAACAAATTTTGTTTTTAATTTCGTGACAATTGAAATTATCACCCAACCCCCTTGAGATTAGGGAAAAGTGAAGGATGATTGATAAATAATATTTTTTATTAAAATTGTGAATTGATAAATTATATTTAACTAAATAATATTATTATATATTTAACAATAATATTTACATTAAAAGATCTTATTATGTATATTTACCGGAGTTGTCTAACAACGCGATGATTTTGCCCGGAGTTTTCCTTTTTCGACGATTGTCCGTTAGACCGCTCTCCGACGAACATTAGCATAGTGTTTCATCGCTCTACACAGTTGTAAAGTTGTTGTCTAGGAATATGAGCAAGATGGTGCACGTCTAAGAGCTGGACCACCCTACCTACTTCCTTCGCGCCCATTTTTGAATTTTTCAAATTTTCCAGGCCTACGATGGTATGGTGTCGACATCCTCAGTTGTAGTGTGAGTCCATTTTCCATCGCCCAACCTTCATATATTTCCCATTCTCCGTGACTATTTTCCAGTGTTAAGGAGTGCAATAGAAACATTATGGCAAGGTGAGTCACATGTAAATCAAAATTTGTTTGTGTTGAGTATGCTTGTATTTAGTTTCTATTAATATTGCTCAAAAAATGAATTTGAAATATTTTTCTAACAATAATCGATACTTAATTGTCGACGTTTCGAACCAAGCGTGGTTCATCTTCAGGACATAGCGATGCCTAGAGATTGTTCATCTTTCATTGGTGCATTAATACACCAGCGTAAATCCAAATCTTAGGCTCTATCAAGCGCCGAGATGGATCAAATCTCTTCAGGTGCAAACCTCTTCTTAGGTATCCATTGATTTGATTCAAACCAAAAGACACATCTTTTTATTTAAGGTCCACATATAATATTTTTATTATTAATATTTAATATTATTTATGGCCGACATATAATATTTTTTATTTTGTTAGGAACAAACATTGCATCATTTCCCAATACATGGTTTTAAAACCATATGCAAGGCCCTCCTACAATCATGGGTTGTTTAGGAGGCCTTGCACATGGTCTTAAAACCATTTGCAAGGGCCTCCTAAACCATGTACAATAAAACCATGGGTTGTTTAGGAGGCCTTACACATGGTTACCATGTGCAAAGCCTCCTAAACCATGTACAATGAAACCATGGGTTGTTTAGAATGCTTTGCACATGAAAACCATGTGCAAAGCCTCCTAAACCATGTACAATAAAACCATGGGTTGTTTAGAATGCCTTGTACATGGTTTTAAAACCATGTGCAAGGCCAACATTTTTTTGCTCATAATTCAATTTTGTGTTTTTTTCTTGACCCACATATTTTTTTATTGATAGTTAAATTTTTACTTTTTTATTGTTTTGTTAGGTAAGAAGATTACATCTTCCCCATATTAGATTGTTTTTGTGGCGGACATTTATTTTGGCTTATTAGAAAATTTATTTTTTATTAATAAAATAAAAATAACTTTACAAAGTGATATTATTTTTTATGTTAGGTTATGTGATCCATGTCGACACGTGCGTACAAACATCTTCTCAAGTATTACACTTAAAAAGGTTTAAATCTAGGCTGATTGTAATAAAAATATTAGAAAATATTAACATTACAAACAAAATTACAATTTTTAACATATCTTAATCAAATTCTAATACAACTTTAATAAATATTATTTACTCAAATTTTGATACTAAAAATCCATTTTTTTATCAATATGCATCATATCCTATATTGTTTAAAATCAAAATCTAATACAATTTTAATAAATATTATTTAATCAAAATCTAATAATAATGAATGTTTTTTTTTTATTAATATCATTTATATGCTTATTTTTAGATAAACACTTTTACCATTTGGATATTCTAATACCATTTTAATAAATATTATTTAATCAAAATCTAATAATAATGAATAAATTATTTTTATCAACATCATTTATACTTGTTTATAGATAAAGATTTTTACAAATGGGATCTTTTGAGACAAATCTGCATTTGAATCCAACTTTGTACATAATAACTTTTTTCACAAATTTCTTCCAACGCTTCCGTTTATATATTTCAATATATATTAATAATATAGGAGAATGTTTTTAATATTCAAAGTAAGGAAACCTGAGGCGGCTGCAGGAGATAATTTTCTGAATAGACAGTGCCCAAAGATGGTCGCTAATACATAGTTATCAAATTTGTCCGTTACTGCAGAAATGCTAGCGAATCTGCTCAAGAAGCCGAGTGAGTTCTGGGACATCTATGTTGTTATTGGGCAGTATTACTGAAACCCATGAACACAAAGACTTATTAATTTATGATCTGCATAAGAAGGTTTTGGGTGGCTGTCTCTTAATTGTTTCTGATTTATCAGCATGGGCTTGATTTTGTGCTTAATATGGTAATTTCATTTTAATTTTTTTAAAACAAATATTTATACAAACCATTTGGAAATGAATGTAGAATTAAAGCATACAAAGGAACTACTTACAAAAATTAGATTCTATGTTAAAACACAATTTGGGAAAATTGTTAAATCATACATTATAAAAAAAATTCATGTTATTTGAAATGAAGAATTAAAATTATGCAATGTTCACCTTGTTAAGCGATCAGATTCCTGGTCTGGAATACTGCTTGATCAGAATCTTTGTCTCTAATAGCTCCTTGAGAATAATGTTCAGAATCTTTGTCTCTAATAGCTCCTTGAGAATAATTTTTTTTTTATATAATATTTTTTTTGTTTGTATTAATATAGGGAGTGTATTTCAAATGAAACTTTATGACCTTACATTATTAGGCCGGCAAAATATTTACTACTTTTTACATTAGTTATTCAATATTGCAAATTTTACATCATGTTACAAGATCTCTCCCATAATATTCACTACTACTATCCTTATTATTTTTTGTCGACATGTTAGTAACGTTACATCAGGTTACAAGATCTCTCCCATAATATTCACTTTCATTATTATTTTTTGCTACATGTTAGTAAAGTTACATCACATTACAAGATCTCTCCCATAATATCCACTTTCACTATTATTTTTTGCCAACATGTTAGTAACGTTACATCACGTTACACGATCTCTGTCATAATATTCGCTTTCACTATTATTTTTTGCCGACATGTTAGTAACGTTACATCACATTACAAGATCTCTCCCATAATATTTACTTTCACTATTATTTTTAGCTGACGTGTTAGTAAAGTTACATCACGTGACAAGATCTCTCCCATAATATTCACTTTCACTATTATTTTTTGCCGACATGTTAGTAACGTTACATCACGTGACAAGATCTCCCCCATACTGGGCTGTAGAGCGCCTCTCGGTGCAATAAACCGTTTCTTTAAGAGGGCCGACACGGTTTGTCTTGTAGAAGGTTAGTTTTTTAGGGTTACAATGTTATTATTATTATTATTATTTAAAACCCTAATTAATTTTATTTTTAAGATTAAAATCCCAAGGTTAGGGTAGAGAAGTTTGTTTAAGATAAATTTTAAGGTATAGTTAATAAATTTATCAATTACAAAATCAAAATTTTTTAATAATCAAAATTTTATCAAATTAGTATCTAACAATTATTAAATTGAAATTTTATTTAATAATTAAATTAAATTGTATTAGTGTATATGTTTAAAGTATAACTTTATAAACTTTATGATTTTAATTTTGTTTAAAGTATAACTTTATAAACTTTATGATTTTAATTTAAAATTTTTAAAATTTTTTTATTTAATTTTTTTTTTATCAAATTAATATATTTAAACTTCAATTAACTTTGTAAATTTATTGTAGTTGTGACTTTTATTAAAAAATTCCAATATAGGAATTTTTTTGTTATTATATAGTAGTAATTTTAATAATAATTGATTCTTATCATAGATTTTAATTAATAATTAATTCTTAATTTAGATTTTTAACTTTAGTAACTTTATTAATAATTAATTCTTAGCTTAGATTTTTATCTTTAGAAAAGGATAGTTAGGGGAATTAATCTATTTTATTACATTTTATTTTTAGGTATTGATTTTAATTTTAATTTTAATTATTTTATTTAAATTTTTAGTTATAATTTTTAGGTTTTTAACTTAGTTAAGTTAGGCAACCACGATCGACTAATGGATAGGCCATCATCTCTATTTAGGCACTTAGGGTTTTTTTACTATCTCAATAGCCTCTCTAATTCTTCTCCTTGATCAGTTGTCGACTTGTGCTAATACCTGCATATCCTCAATTTTAATTGGGTGTTTTGTGTTATGCGAGTGTTCCTCTAAGGCTGACTTGTGGGTTCTATTGAGACGGATATCTGCAAAGTGTTCTTTAACCTTAGTTCGGATGGACCGTCCTGTTTCACCTATGTAGGCTTTCCCACACTCACAAGGAATGAGGTAAACCCCCTTTTTAAGACTTGGGTCTACATGATCTTTTACTGACCTAAGCAGCTTTCAGATGTTGTTGGGTGGGGAAAACACCGAGTCAATGTTCTTCTTTTTTAGGTGTTTGTCTATTTTGTCTGTAGTCCCTTGAATGTAAGGGAGAAATGCCTTATGATCCCCGACTTTCTTCTCTTTAAAAACAGCCTTAGGTCCGTTTTCTTGGGCTTTTGTAGTTCTTTCAAGGGCTTTGTTGATTTGAGCTAGGCCATAACCATTGCTAAGAAAACATTGCGTAGGTGTTCTTGCTCGGAGTCTAGGTGATCATTATCAGAGATCCTTAGGGCTCTAGTGAACAGAGTGTTAAGAACCCCCATCTTCTAGTTTGGGTGATGGTGTGAGAGAGTGTGAAGGTATTGTTCTGTGTGGGTTTTCTTCCTATAAACCTTGTGGGCTATGCCTTCATCCTCTTTCCTGATGACTAGTGTATCCAGAAAGGGAAGCTCATGGTTCTCTTCAAACTCTTTTGTGAATTTGATGGAATCGGTTTGACAGTTCAAATGATCAACGAATTTGTCTAATTCTTCCTTCCCATGGGCCCATATTAAGAAGGTATCATCCACAAATCTGGACCACCATTCAGGTTTTGGGTTGGCAGAGTTCAAGGCTTTTTGCTCAAAGTTTTCCATGAAAAGGCTGGCTATAATGGGAGAGAGGGGGGAACCCATCGCCACTCCATAGTTCTGTTCATAAATTTCACCCATAAAACTAAAAAATGTGGAATTGAGACATAGAGCTACGAGTTGCGAGGTTTTTGGATCAGTCAAATCCTTTATAACATTGATGGCTTCTTTGATGGGAATCATGGTGAAGAGGGATACTACATCTAAGCTCAATAAAATATCATTCTCTTCCATCTGTCTGTGTTTTATTTTCTCAATAAAGTAAGAGGAGTCTTTAATGAACGAGCTTGTATTGCCTACTAAGGGTTTTAATTTTTCTGTAAGGAATTTTGCGAGCCTATAGGTTGGTGAGCCTATAGTGTCTACAATGGGTCAGAAGGGGGACCCCAGGCTTGTGGATCTTAGGAAGTCCATATATTCTTGGAACCAAGGGTTCAAAGACAATGAGTTTTTTCTTGATCTCCTCATCCAAGGAAGATTTCTTTATAGCTTTGGTAACACCTTTTATGATCTGATTCAAGGGGTTCTTGTTAAGTTTCTTGTAACAACCACTAGAATCCAAGTGAGATTTCATCTTAGCAATATAGTATTCTTTGTTGAGAATCACCGTAGCTCCTCCTTTATCAGGCTTTAAGATCACAATATGGTCATTCTTTCTGAGTTCTCTAAGGGTTTTGCTTTCTTCCCTAGAAATGTTGGGTTTGGGCGATTTTGTTATTCTTAAGGTTCCAACACAATCCTGTCGTACCTATTCAGCTCATCGCTATGTCGTGAAGATGAAGCCACGGGGGATTCACTTGTTGAACAATATACTATCACGTTAGTTCATATTGTGGGTTTTAAAATTATAAAAAATCGAACCAATATTTTGCAGGTATTGGGGGGATGAGGGGTTTAAGGTGGGGCTGGGTAAGGTGGTTTATAAGGATTGAGCTATAAAAATGGGCGGGGAGGAGGTTTTAAGTATTGGGAGGGGGTTTCAACAGAAAGAGTTTGGGTCAATATCTCTCGAAATTAAGGGTATTCTTTAATATCCCACAATCGCACGTGCTATGTGAGAGGTTCACTAAGTGAAGTCCCCGTGGATGAACCATGTTTGGTTCGAAACGTCGACAATTAATTATCTCACCGTATATTCTCCACTAGATGCTAAGTTAAAAAAAATCAGTCCAAGTAAACCCCTTTCGAAGTAAGGTAAGTCGGTTGATGTAAAAGTGGTCGACTTGGAGGAGTAAGTATTTTTTGAGGTAAAAAGGTGTCGGGTCTAAAGTCCCACCAAAATTAGTCTATTGAAAAACATGTTAGCCACAGTAAAAAATTCTCGAAATATTTTGGTAAGTCTAAATTTTCTAAAAATGACTTTTCTAGTGGGAGTTTGACTTTGACTTGTGCGCTAGGGGTTAGACAAGATTTACCCGACAAGTAAAAAGGGGTCGAGGCTATATGACAATTTTTTATTTTATTTTATGACTAGGGGTAACTCAAGTTAACCGTGAGTGTTAGGAGTTCTCAAGAATTGTCAAGAAGGTAAGTAGATAGAGACAATTAGGAAGTTTTCCATTTTTAAATGTCATTGATAAATAGAGGTTTTTTTAACTAGCACATGCTAGGTATGTAGATAGAGACAATTATGAACTTTCCCATTATGATGTTTAATTTACTACCACAGACACAAGTAATAAGTGATAGGATAAAATATATAATTTTATATCCATTATTCATCCAAGATTGTTAGAATTAATATAAAAAAAACAAATACTATTCAATAAACAAAAAAAATACAAAAAACAAATATGAAAAAACAAAAAACAAATATTATGAGTTTCTTATGAAATTATCTATCTGTTAAACTATTGAATATACATTTATGATGATGATGATGGTTAACATCCCCTGAGACCAAACTTTGGTCTATCGGACCTAAAGAAGAGAATTAATTAGTTTTCTTTAAAGTTATATTTCTATGCTCAAAGAGCTTGGAAAGAAGCGTCCCGAGCTTACTATAATTTTGACAGGCTAAAAGATTAGGAAAGTCGGTATTGCAACAAAAATTATGAAATTGGGATCTAATGTGGGTGTACGTAGGGCACTCTAAGAGGAAGTGATTTTCATCTTCAATGTTCTTACTCTCACAAAGGTGGCAGATCCTTTCTACCCATGGTGTTTTAGGGATTGTCCAATGACCAGTTTCACTATGGAGCTCATGCAAGTTCGTTCTTATCTTAGCTATGTTAATTTTTTTCTTAGTACTGATCAAAATAGAGAGATACTTTTGATCTTCTAGAGTAGGGCTGATGACCTCCTTATAGTATCTTAATTTTCTTTTAGCGTCGAGATCTTTCTCACACCACAATTTTTCTTTAAACTTAGAAGAGATAATATTTTTAATGTTATTAATATTCTTCAAAGCAACATTTTCATCGATCTTCCAGTGATTTAACCAAGACCTAGTATCCTTATACCACCCACGCTTGAGCCTTAAGTGTTTTTGGCTGGAGTTTAAAGCTATCTTAGGGAGTCTATGGTCTCCCGTGTTATTTATTTTGTTCTTGTATAACAGGAGTCTAGTCATAGCTAGGCTCTCGAGGGGGGAAAGACCCACTTCTATAAGGAGAATAGGATAGGGTGTATTGTTTTTTATTTTGAGGTTATAAGTTATAAAACGCTTCTGGATTTGCTCGATCTTTCTCCAGGATTCTCTAGAGATGATGCAACCCAAAACCTCACACCCATACAAGATGACAGGAGTGACTAGAGTTTAAAAAACGAGCTTCTTTTTATCCCACATCATGAGGTTTGCAGCTTTACAATTATTTTCAAGACCAAAGTAAGCTTTCCACCCTCCGTTAATCCTTTTCTTAATGCTATAGTTCCAGTTGAGCTTGTGATGAATATCAATTCCTAGGTACTTGTAAGAAGACACTTCCTCCAAGTTGCTATTGTCATACATAAAATTAGCGTAAGTATCATTCTTGGATTTGATAATCATAACTTTTGTTTTGTTATTGTTAACAGTCATACCCATGTTAGAGCAGAAATATTTGAGGAGTCGAAGCTGCTTATCAAGATCAGAAGAACACCTTGCCACAAGGACAATATCATCAGCATAAAGAAGAAGGATGATGACTATTCCATCTAAGATCGTACCAGCACAACCTGCTTCTTCTAAACAACCCTCTAACTTATCAATGTAGATGCCAAAAAGGGTAGGGGAGAGGGGGAAACCTTGCTTAACTCCGATATTACACTTAATATCTTTCGACCACCCCTCATTGCTTTTAAACTTGGCAATTACATTCTTGTAGAGCCTTATCGCGGCAACTCTCAGCTCGAAAGGAACCTTAAGCTCTTCTAACCTATTCCAAAGGTTATTTCTAGGTACCATATCGAAAGCCTTTCTAAAGTCCACAAAGAAGCAAAAGAGATTGGATTTATCATTGCAGCACTCCTCTATAATGATCCTAAGCATAATAAGGTGGTCCGTTGTTGAGTGATGCCTTCTAAAACCCGCTTGGCCTTTAGCCCGCTTACCTTCACTTTCCAGCCAAATGCTGATTTTCTTTTCCAAAATAATACCATATAACTTGGCTAAGAGGGGGCTTATCATAATAGTTCGATAATTTGAGGGGTCATTTGTATCCCCACTTTTAAAAATAGGGATAATGAGGCTCTGAGTCCAAGGTTTAGGGAACCCTTGCTTGATTGCTTGATTAAAAATCTTGTGGATGTGAGGGATGAGGATAGGACCTCCAATTTTTAAGATTTATGCCTGGTAACCTTCAATGTCCTTAGCTTTTCCATTAGCTAGACGCTTAACCCCAAAATATATGTCTTTTAAAGAGAAAACTTCTTCCATTGTGAGGATGGTTTCAAAGTGGTCTATGACATTCGGGGAGTCATAAAGCTTTTTAAGATAGGAATTCCAGTCGTGCAGAGAAATTTTATTATTATCTTTAGTTTTTCTAGTTAGAATCTGTCTCTAGAATTTCTTAGGGACCGTCTTAGAGAGGTGTAAGAGATTGTCTTTCCTTTTGTCAATATACTGCCTTTTTTTCTTTTTAGTAAGGGCTTTGTAATTTTTTATCTTGTTAATTTTAAGAGATTCATCAAGAGATTCCTTAATCTCTCTCCTCGCATTTTTACAATCAGTATCATACCAAGGGTTGGCTTTTCTATTCCTTTTATTACTTGAAACTTCAATTGAGAACTTGTTAATGGAATAAGAGAGGGTTGTGGTAAAATTATAATATAGGTCTTCAATGTTGTCTGTACTAGATAAAGGAAGCAAATTATTTTTTAACTCATTTATAAAAAGATATTTTTTATTCCTATCAAAGATCAAGTTCTTTTGGTTATAAGGATTATCCTCTATGGGATCTCTATGGATGGCATAGTTGAGAGTTACCATTAAAGGTTTATGGTCTGAATCAGGCTCATGGTCGTTTAGAACGTCCAAATTTATTATATCGTTGTATAAAGAAATATCAGAAATAACATAATCTAGTACGCTGCTACCAAGCCCATGGATACAGGTCATCTGGCTAGAGCTAGGCCACTTCGTTATACCATTGCAAATTATGAGATCTTGAGAACTACAGAGCTTGATTAACTCAAACCCAAACAAATTTTCCCCTAAATCTACAGAGCTTCTCTTGTACCTGCTAGCTAAAGTAAGGTCTTCATCTAACCAGAGAGGATTAGGGTTGGAATAATTGCTTAGGAGAATAGCTTGGTTGTTAGAAGTTCTAGCATTAAAATCACCCACTAAAAGGATATTACCTTCATTCCTAAGTCTAGAAATGTCATTCTCTAGTCCATTGTAAGGGCAATTTTTATCCAAATTGTTCTTCTTATAGAAGTTAGAGTTAATAGGGGCAAAATATCATATAGCTATGTAGGTTTTTCTATTGTTGGTGTCAGTGATTTCTATCCACATATACTGGTTGTGAGGGTCTTTTTTATAAAGCCTAGCATGGGGGGAGATGTTCTTCTTAATGTAACACACTATACCCCCAATTCCTCTGCGAGAGGATCGCTTGTTCCAGATTGACCAAAGCACAAATCCATCTATGTTAGGGACCCTAGATTCTGCGTGCTCCCAAGTTTCAACTAACAAAATAATATCAACTTCATTAGAGATCCAACTTATCTTGGGGCCTTTGTTCCATGGAAAGCCCCGACAGTTCCAAGAAAGAATTTGGAGCATGTTGAATTGCTATTTATTACTATCTTTTTTGTTTTCTATCTCGAATAACAGTTTTCCTATTTCTGATTATTGCCCATTTTCCTTCCTTCCTGGCTCCTTTTACCTTTTGAACCTCCTTTCTTAATTCTGCTTGAACTTCTGGAATGAGATCTTCATTTATGAATATTCCAGTTCCTTTTAGACTTGAGGTTTTACTAAGTATGTTATATTTATGGTCAGTAAAGGGTGAATCCACGGACCTGGGTAACACTTTTTGGCAAGCGCATCTTGCCAAAAACAAAAAAAACGTACCTCGGTCGAGGGCTTGTTAAACCCTCGGTCAAGGTTATAATACCTTGACCGAGGTTTTATAAAGCCCTCGACCGAGGTTTTTTTCAGCCCTCGGTCGAGGTATTTATTAACCCTCGGTCGAGGTATTATAACCTCGACCGAGGGTTAATAAATATCTCGACCGAGGTATGGACCTCGGTCGAGGTATGGACCTCGGTCGAGGTATGGACCTCGGTCGAGGTACATACCTCGATCGAGGTACCTTTTTCAAAAAAATTATAAAAAGGGGCCGCGGGGGCCCCAATTGTCATTTTCAATCACTCGACCGAGGGACAGAGCTCGACCGAGGGACAGCGAACTCGACCGAGGAACAACGACCATTGCCCCAAAGCAACCCATCCTCATCACAATGTCGAAGCAAAGAGGTAACATTTTTCAATTTAAATGGAATTAAAATTTTTTTTTTATAAATTTATAAAATTTGATAAATGTATATTTTTATAATTTTTTTTTCAAATTTAGTAAATGTATGTTTTTATAGTTTTGTTTTCAAATTTAGTAAATTTATATTTTTATAATTTTTTTTTCAAATTTAGTAAATGTATGTTTTTATAGTTTTGTTTTCAAATTTAGTAAATTTATATTTTTATAATTTTCATGTTTAAAATGTGTACCGGCAAGCAGAAATGTTGCCGATTTTTGAAAATGT
>LPNX010623844.1:27859-40233 GCA_001517045.1 Pseudotsuga menziesii | reverse complement strand
GTTGTTCTCGATCTTCTACCGCTGTTGCTCGCAGTTGATGTAGAAGTAGAACTACTACTTTCTCGAGAATCGCCTTCACCAATAAGCTGGTTTGGTCCGTCCATGTCTGTATTTCCACCGGGTTCACTATCCGCAATGTTTAATTATTGAATAAGAGGTAACACAAATTTGAAAGCCAGAAGAGAGCATGTCGTTGCCTTTATAGTAGACCGGACTCCTTTAACGGAGTCGACTCTATTCTCACGGCTTTTCAGAGATCATATTTTTATTAGTGTCTTGATAGATAGGCTATTAATTACATTTATAACATTTACATTAATTACATTTATAACATTTACATTTTACATGACTTTGAAACTATTTTAGATTTTGGATTTGGTTAAATGGATTGATTATCAACAATTGTACAATTAACATTTAATTCATGTTTTTCTATCAGTGTTTGTTTCTTTCTTTCTTAAATAGTATTTGTTTTTTTATTATTAATTAAGTGTCTAGTTCTACCTGACACTTTATTTGTGGTTGTGTTAGTATTTATTTCATGGTTTAATTATTGAATAAGAGGTAAAACAAATTTGAAACCATGCCTTTGCTTTTATAGTAGACCGGACTCATTTAAAGGAGCCTACTCCATTCTCACCTCACCGTGTTGTGTTTTTAAAAATTTTTCAATTTAATATTGTTAATGTGCTCTATGAAACCCAAAATATGACATATTAATGTCTATGGGCGTAATTAATCCATATCTATATATTTCTTAAAGTTGCCAATGCATCTCAAAGTCACCCCTACATATCTTTTGGATGCTTGACTACTATTTGGATCCTTGCATCGTAAGTGCAATTGGGTTGGATTGAGGGATTCATAAACTTAAGACATCTTTTTAGATCCTTTACTTAAAATATAAGTAATCTATCTTTGTTTTCTTTAGAAATCAACATTGGAATTATATGTATGGTGGAAATATATATATAGATATATATGTGTTGTGGAAATATGTGTATTATGTCTATTATTGATGCAATTATGTTTACATATATTTAATTATATGTATTATGTCTATTATTTATTTATTATTGTTGCCGTATCTTTAAATTAATAATTTGAGTTTATTTATTTATTTATTTATATGCACAAGTTATTATGAGCCTTTTTAAGAAGCGATATCTTTCCATCGATTGGGTTACATAAAAGGGGATGCTAGAATGTGGTAGAAAAACTTAGATTCAATGCTAAGCCATTTTGGACATTTAACTAAAATTCGTGGCATGGTCGGAGAATAATAGTTTCTTTAAATTAGGCATGATACCCCCCGACACATGAACCCATTTCGGAATAATAGCCTTGACCAACACATACTTAACGTTCTTCTTAATTTGCACATGCAAGGAATCCATTTTCCATTGTGCAATGTACCCTGGTAGCATCTTTGTAGATATACAACTAGGAGCTTTGACATCATGGGTAGCTTTAGTGCGTCATTTTGGGTTGGTTTATCAAACCCCAATTATCTTTTTCTTGGGAGGATTAATCGAAATAGATGGTGATGACAGGGTTTACACAATAGATACCCGAGCGATATTAGTACTAGAAAATTTATTTCCATGGATGCAACTCACAACGTTCATAACTTAGCTTTGGGAAACTATTACAGTTCTGACTTACTCAGTACTCTTCAACAGTTCAACACAATGAGAGTCAAATGGTTAACGAACTGCCTTTTTTAATTAACTCATGCATGCAACTTTCTTGTCTCATCACGTGGCCAATCAATGTGACGAGATATTGGCAATGATTACCAGGGTGGTAGCCAATATGTTCACACACTCAAGTCTTTTCAGTTGTTTATGACCATTTCCCACTAACCCCACTGCTACTTCCACCATAAAAGGAGTTATTTAATGTGCATTAATTGTAGACTTGACATATGAGAATGCTCGAGAATTTAGCTCTGACATAATCCCAACTGTGACAATTTCAAAATTTTGACCAATAGATAGGCTAGTACCTAGACATACTAGAACAATTGAATGGATTCGAAAAACTCATACACATATATAGGACTGTGATGCACAATAATTTGACCAACATAGATATGTACAATATTTTAACGCACAAAAAAATTTGACACGGAAATCAAATGTGGGGTTTCAAAAATATTTTTCTTACTCCTATATACAAATTTAGTCGAGGGAAATGCATCGACTATCCTTATAATATCCTAGCTGACTTCCATTCACTAATCCTTTAGAAGCATTGATATCATTGACATGACTTCTCATCCCTGTGTACTTTTCTCCAACATAAGGATTTCCTTTTCCAATCTGAATCTCTAACATTCTCTAGCACTGCGACCAAACTGAGATGGACTACTTATGAACAACCCACCAACTCGTCGGGAAAGCCTTAAGGCCAAAAATCCATGTTCTTCTAGAACCTTAACTTCAAATTCAACAAGAAATGTATCCAAATTAGGTAATCCTTCATATGTAGGAAAATCACATACCTCGATGCCAACCCATCGTAGAGCCTTTGTGATACGAGTACACTTTAGCATAAAAACTTCATGTAGATGATTCTTCCAATTTTCTAGGGCTTCTCCTGAATAAGATGAACATGAGCTGACACTTTACCAACTCAAATTCCCATCGGCTGTCAGATTAATATAATCATCTAGTCAAGAAGAGATGTTATAGATATTATCTAGGTAGGCCTCATGATATTCTTTATGGATAGGTTCCACATATGTTTTCCTTCCAACATATCCAATGGTGCAACTAACCTCATCTATGAGTACTCAAATGACATGAACTTAAAGATGGTATGATTTTCAATGGCCTAGTCAATACCGATGAGTGATGGGTATCAGGGCTGATCCACAATCATGGACTCCTCTATAGACACTTTAGATGCCACATGATACTGGAATAAATGGGAAACTCTGAATATAGGTAACAATTAGGGGTAATTACCTAACTTATTTGAAGATGAAGTAAAAAGAGAAAAGATAGGTAATTGAATTAGCTTTCATAATATATAGTATTTATGCAGAGAAAATGTGTGTAAATTATTATAACATTAGTTTCCGTGAAAGTGGGTTTTCAAATTTTCAGCACATCTTAACATATATGTTTGTGCGGGTGCAGAAATATATGAGGTAAATGATGTCCATTTGGGATAAAATCTTGCAAACATATAAAGGGCATATGGGCCTAATGAAACACTATTTATTCAAAAATTTTCATGAATTATTTTATTATTATTATTAATTATTGAAGTCATAAAATCTTGAAATTAAAACCTGATGTGCAGGTGCAACACTTTAGGGGCAAAAATTAATGAAATCTTTGATTTATTAATATAAGTTCATAGAGCTTGATCTAGTCTAGTGCACAATATAGTTTTTTTGGGAAATGGTGATGGAAATCAAAAGTTATATAACAAGCAATTGATGTATGTATTTTCAAAAACTGACATGTTTCATTTAGAAAAATAATTATAAATAAATAAAATAGTTTTGAAGGAAAAAAATACATATTCAAAATTGTCATTTCGTACTCTACAATATCCTACATTTTCATAAAAAAATATTATGTATGTCATATCAGAACACACCATCTAAACTGAGCATATTGATAGAGTTCTAAAAGACAAGCAATAGCCCTGGTTGATTTGTCCTAGCCAATAGGTTCGGTATTCCAAAGCTGCTTCCAAACCTAATGCCAAACCTTAATCCCGCCAATTATTTAAATTTTAAAATAATGCATATGCGATATAGCTTATTCATATCACATATGCGATATTAATATGCTATAACGCAGATGTGATATATAGAATTATGTTCAGAGCTAATTTATGTGGCATGGCTTCTAGATTCACAATGTCACTAGCTACTTCGAAGTTGTATGGGTGGTGGGTTACCACTATAGATTACTTCATGGAAGTTCTCTAATGTTGCTAGCATAATTGAACTAGGTAAATTCTAATGGTGCTATAGGTAAATTTTAACTAATTTGTTTTTGTCCTAACGCATCATTGTTCATCACCCTCATCCTCATCATCATCACCACCCTCATCCTCATCATCATCATCATCATCACCCTCATCCTCATCCTCCTCCTCCTCCTCCTCCTCCTCCTCATCATCATCATCATCATTGTTCATCATCATCATCATCACCATCACCCTGATCAGCTTCATCATCATCATCATCACCCTCATCCTCATCAGCTTCATTGTCACCCTCATCCTCATCATCATCATCACCCTCATCCTCCTCCTCATCATCATCATCACCCTTCTCCTCATTAGCATCATCATGGTCATCATCATCATCATCATCATCATCATCCTCGTTAGCATCATCATAGTCATCATAGTCATCATCATCATCATCATAACCCTCATCCTCATCCTCATCCTCATCATCATCATCATCACCCTCATCCTCATCAGCATCGTCATGGTCATCATCGTCATCATCATCATCATCATCATCACCCTCATCCTCATACTCATCATCATAATCATCATCCTCATCCTCATCCTCATCATCATCATCATCATCCTCATCCTCATCCTCATCAGCTTCATCATGGTCATCATCGTCATCATCATCATAATCACTGTCATCATCCTCATCCTCATCATCATCATCATCATCATCACCCTCATCCTCATCATCATCATCATGGTCATCGTCATCAGCATCATCATTACCATCATCATCATCACCCTCATCCTCATCACCATCATCATCATCCTCATTTTCATCATCATCATCACCCTCATCCTCATCAACTTCATCATGGTCATCCTCATCATCATCATCATCATCATCGTCATCATCCTCTTCCTCATCAAACTCATCATCATTGTCAACCTCATCATCATCATCACCCTCATCCTCCTCCTCCTCATCATCATCATCACCCTCATCCTCATCATCATCATCACCATCGTCACCCTCATCTTCCTCTTCCTCCTCATCATCCTCATCCTCATCATCATCATCACCCTCATCCTCATCAGCTTCATCATGGTCATCATGGTCATCATCAACCTCATCATCATCATCACCCTCATCCTCCTCCTCCTCATCATCACCGTCATCCTCCTCCTCCTCCTCCTCCTCCTCATCATCACCCTCATCCTCATCACCATCGTCAACATCCTCATCCTTATCTTCATCATCATCATCATCACCCTCATCCGCATCAACTTCATCATGGTCATCATCCTCATCCTCATCATCATCATCATGGTCATCATCATCATCACCCTCATCCTCATGGTCGTCATCATCATCATCATGGTCATCGTCACCATCCTCCTCCTCATCATCATCACCCTCATCCTCATCATCATCATCATCATAGTCATCATCCTCCTCATCATCACCATCATCCTCATCATCATCTTCATCGTCACCCTCATCCTCATCACCATCGTCACCCACATCAGCATCGTTCATCACCCTCATCCTCACCATCATCATCATCTTCATTGACGGCCTCATCCTCATCATCATCATCATATTCATCCTCCTCCTCATCATCACCATCATCCTGATCATCATCTTCATCGTCATCCTCATCCTCATCATCATCATCACCCTCATCCTCATCATCATCAACCTTGATCCTCATCATCATCATTCATCACCCTCATCCTCATCCTCATCATCATGGTCATCATCATCATCATCATCATCATCATTATCATGGTCATCATCATCATCATCATGGTCATCATCTTCATCGAAACCCTCATCCTCAACATCATCAACATCCTCCTCCTCCTCCTCATCATAATCCTTATCCTTCTCATCATCATCATCATCACCCTCATCCTCATCATCATCATCATGGTCATCATCATCATCATCATCATCATCCTCATCCTCATCATCATCATCATAGTCATCATCCTCCTCATCATCACCATCATTGTTCACCATCATCTTCATCGTCACCCTCATTGTCATCATCATCACCATCCTTGTTGTCATCATCATCATCATCACCATCCTCATCGTCATCATCATCATCATCATCATCATCATCATCATCACCCTCATCCTCATCCTCATCAACACCCTCATCCTCCTCCTCCTCCTCATCATCCTCATCCTCATCCTCATCGTCTTCATCGACACCCTCATCCTCAACATCCTCAACATCCTCATCCTCATCATCATCATCATCATAATCCTCATCATCATCATCATCATCACCCTCATCCTCATCATCATCATCATGTTCATCATCATCATCATCATCCTCATCCTCATCCTCATCATCATAGTCACCATCCTCCTCACCATCACCATCATTGTTCACCATCATCTTCATCGTCACCCTCATTGTCATCATCATCACCATCCTTGTCGTCGTCATCATCATCACCACCATCCTCATCATCATCATCACCCTCATCCTCATCATCATCCTCATCCTCCTCCTCCTCCTCCTCCTCATCATCCTCATCCTCATCGTCTTCATCAACACCCTCATCCTCAACATCATCAACATCCTCATCCTCATCATCATCATCATCATAATCCTCATTCTCATCCTCATCATCATCACCACCCTCATCCTCATCATCATCATCATGGTCATCATCATCATCATCATCCTCATCATCATCATCATTGTCATCATCCTCCTCATCATCACCATCATTGTTCACCATCATCTTCATCATCACCATCATCCCCATCATCGTCACCATCCTCGTCCTCATCATCATCATCATCACCATCCTTGTCATCATCATCATCATCCCTCATCCTCATCATCACCATCACCCTCATCCTACTCCTCATCATCATAGTCATCATCCTCCTCATCATCACCATCATTGTTCACCATCATCTTCATCGTCACCCTCATCCTCATCATCATCATCGTCACCATCACCCTCATCCTCATCATCACCATCACCCTCATCCTCATCCTCATCATCATAGTCATCATCCTTCTCATCATCACCATCATTGTTCACCATCATCTTCATCGTCAGCCTCATCCTCATCATCATCATCTTCGTCATCATCCCTCATCCTCATCATTACCATCACCCTCATCCTCATCATCATCATCATGGTCATCATCATCATTGTCATCATTATCATCATCCTCATCCTTATCATCATCATCATCCTTATCATCATCGACACCCTCACCCTCATACTCATCATCATCATGCTCATGGACACCCTCAATGTTCATCACCCTCATCCTTATCATATCTAGATAAATGTAATTACACATTTTCACTGAGCACTAAATTGCATATGCGATATATCTTATATGCAATAAATCGCATATGCGATATATCTTATATGCAATAAATCGCATATGCGTTATATCGAAAATGCATTATGGAAAACATGTAAAACCCTGTCCGTTCATTAAAAAGATGGAATTCAATATCGCATATGCGATATATCGGAGGTGCGTTATATCACATATGCGATATATGTTTTATAGAAAGTGTAGGGTGGTGTCATGTTGGCCACCTTTAACATATCAAAAGACATAATTCATTTGAACCTGCGCACAGAGAACTGTTGGACATGCAATTTTTTATCATTACGTACATAATTGCATAGTTTTGTACAGGTTTGGGTGGATTTCAATGGGGAATGTACGTAATAGAGGAAGAAAGTCAGCAAGGAAGGTGCTTACACCGGAAGAAATAGAAAATAAAAAACAAAAAAAGGGGAAGATTCAAGAAATTGTCGGCATTCATTACATGAGCAAATAGTTCCCATTACCCCTCAAGAGATACCCGACGTAGAGGCTAAGGAAGATAATGCAACATTAAAAGAAGCTGGTTATATGGAAGTTGATATTATTCATCCATTAGTAGACGGACAATCTTGTGATGAGTTCAATAATTATGTTACTCCCGATGTAAATGTGACTCAGCAACGACCATGTTTGGTGGTTCAATCTCCTAATTGAAGTTGTGAGCTGGTAGTGGATGTAAACGTCACTCCAACATTTCAAATGGAAAGAAATTTTGCATCAAAATGAAAGAGAACTCCTAAACGAATACAAGTGGACGACAGCGGATTGACTTCCATGGAAGGTAAGGTGGCTAAATGCACTATCCTTCGTCATTCTTCTCAAATAATCAAACAATATTTTGATAACAAATCCGAAGCCGGTAAATGCCAACTGTTTTTAGCTTTGCTTAAATCTATAAATATGGCAACTGTTAGAAGAAATTTAGGCATAACAACAATGAAGAATATGCAATCAAGTAATCACATTGTTAAATCTCTTGCTATTGCATTCACATCGATTGGTAAAAAAACTCGTTCAAAAGACTGTAATGTGGCTCATCATGTATTGGCTGAATCAATTGTATGTAGATCCTTAAGACAACGTAGTTTACTTAAATGCACATCAGAAATTGTTCCTTTACATCCAAAGACACTTAAAAAATATTCAGTAAGAAGAGACAACCTTAATGTAGAGGGACAAATGGAAACATTATGGGCATTTAGCGGTAGGTTTCCCCGCAAAGACATGAAGTTAGTCGAAGCAGTGAAGGGCCTAGTGCAAACGTTTTGGCATGATAAGACTAGGCCTTCTTCTAACACAAAGGATGTGTTAAAACATTGTAGGGGTTCTCATCACACTAAACCTCATGTTAAGCATTATCTTGACATGACACAAACTCAACTATTCGAGATGTTTAAAGTTTCCCACGTAGAGCTAAGGCTCGGGCAAAGATCTTTTGAAAAATGCAAGCCTTGGTATGTTAGAATCAATACCATCCAGAACACTTGTTGTAGATACCACATAGAGTTTTACCTATATTACCATACATTTGCACATATACGTTGTTTTTTGCATCCTAACCATGTGCAGGAATGCTCAAGTACAGTACCGCCAATGTCATCCAGAGATTTCATCCATAGCATCATGTGTCCGAGGCAAGATGAATAGACACATTACTTAAAACAATGTGTAGACAGTTCTTGCAACAATTGTGGTGGGCTATTCTTATGGTCTGATTGCATCCATGAAAGTGAAGATCAAGCATTCGGGAGTGCAATTGTTGAGAAGTAGAACTATCAGTATGAGACATATAAGCTAAATGATGGGAAAGAAAGCAGGAAGATTAAATTGGTGACTTCACAGGTAAATTCTTGAATATTGACAAATTAATATTCATGTACACACATTTTTTATGTGGTTTATTGACATATTAATATTCATGTACCAGGTGCGAGTATGTGATTTTATTCCAGAGTTTCATGGAAAGATCCAACAGTAAATTCAACATGTCGATATGGCACGGTGGCAAGACGAGCAATTCAGAATATGCCAGGACACCTTCCCTCTCGGAATAATACTATCAGTGGTTGACTTTGCTGAAAATTACACCCTACAACCACAAAATGAAATTCAAAGTCAATACTATCACTCAGAGCAGGTGACCATAATGGTGCATATCACGTATCGACATGGGCAAGATAACAGTGAAGAGAAACGTGTGATACTGAAAGAAAGTCACTTCTACATAAGTGACGAACGGACCCATGACATCGATTATGTGCAACATTGCTTTAAATTATTCTATGACCACATGATAGCTATGGATATACCATTTATCGTCATTTCATTTGGTCAGATGGTTGTGCTGGACAGTTCAAGAATGCATGTGTATTTGAATGGTTGTGTTTGTTGCACCTAAAATACAAGGTGCCACATGTATGGAACTACTTTGAAACTGGTCATGGAAAAGGAGAGCATGATGGTGCTGGTGCATGCATTAAAAATGCCATTCGAAGGGAAGAGATGAAGTTTACAGGTGCTCGCCTTTGAGACGCTGCATCTATAGTCCAATGGTGTGCATCTGTCATGGGAGAACAAGCAACAAGGAAACACTTAGTGCGAAGAATATTCTGGGAGGTTACAAGTGTGGACTGATCACAAACACCTCGGGTGAATATAGTGCATGGAACTTAACAGTTTCATTCAATTAGAAGCTCAGACAACTCGACCCTACAGATTTGGACAAGATTGAAGGCTTGCTTTTGCAGCTCCTGTACCATCGTTGAATGGGGTGATTGTGAGCATACTGATACCGTTGATACATGGGATCGAGTGACACTTGGCACCAATTTCAATGGGGGTAATGAAATAGACCATTTGGAAGATGATCAGACACATATTTCTAGAGACTATGATCACATATTGGATCTCATACAAGCAGGTACATGAGTAGTACCTAAATAAGAAAATGTATTTATGTATTGTTTTCTCAACCTTTGTAGAAATTAATTTATGTAGAAATTAGAAATGCTTTCTTTGGTTTACTTGAGGAAAAAACTATTCTTTTGTTCAAGAATTAATCTCTTACTAAAGCATTGTCTCAAAAAGTACACTAAACACATGTACATCTAATTCTTTTCCCATGGTAGCTTACATATCAAAGTCATGGGTTTCCTTGATGGTGCATATCAAAGTGATCTGAATTTTAGTATCATAGGGCATCTTATTTTTCTTTGATATATGCATGTTGGTAAGTATAAAGTTGGAACTGGCATTGGAACAAACAACTTTGGATAATTAATGGCCTCAATGCTCTTGATAAAATGTGCTTTAAATGGTGGTGTAAAAACTCTCTAGGTTTTTGTTGACTAGGATCTCACTATAAATTGGATGTTAAACAAGACCTAATTGTCAAATACTGCTACTCTTTAGTACATTTATTTTCAGCATGTTTTTGGGAACTAAACATTATTGTTGATTCTCTTCCTTAAGCAAGTCAAATTCTGGAAGATATGGAGTTTGAAGAGATATTGAAGGGCCCTATTTGGTTTCTTCCTTGTGATTCAAATAAAGGTGACATGTAATATCAATGTATATATTTCACTATTTTGGTTGAGTTAGATAATCTTTTGGTTCATACAGTTTTTTGGATGTATAAGACTGTGTGTGTTTTTGGATATTTTCTATAATAATATTATTATTATTTTTGGACAATTTTTGAAATTGGGATTTTTCTCCCATATAGGACCAACATGGGAGAGATTTTTGGACAATTTTTGGAATTGGCACATTTGCAAAGATCATGTAGTATTTTGTTTGTTGTTATCTATTGGGGTATTTTGATGAGATGGAATTAAAGGCCCGTGGTGGAACTAGGGTTACCAAGGTATGAGATGGAACTAGGGTTTGGTGAGAAATTTGCAAGTTAAGAGAGGGAACTAGAAACACATGATCACAAATACCTGCATGCACCAACTAGGTTTCATGAACAACAATTTGCATGCTTCAACTAGGGTTACCAAGGTATGAGATGGAACTAGGGTTTAGTGAGCAATCATGTAAGTTAGCAGAGGGAACTAGAAACACATGAGATCACCAATACTTGCATGCACCAACTAGGCTTTCATGAACACAAATTTGCATGCACCAACTAGGCTTTCGTGAACACAAATTTGCATGCACCAACTAGGCTTTCATGAACACAAATTTGCATGCACCAACTAGAATTTACTTCAACCAATTTAGGGTTTGTAGGGTACATGATGTATGTTAGTATGGTATTCAATGAACTCTAGTATCATAGGGTATTGTAGGGTATGATATGGTATATATTACACATGCATGCATGACTTAGTGTTAAATGGTACATATTGTTAGTATGTTATGTTATGGTACATGTTATTGTATCATAGTATGGTATGATGGTAGTGTCGTAGGGTAATGTAGAGTATGTTATTGTGTGTATGTTAGAATTGTAGAGTATGTTGTTGTGTGTTATTGTGTGTAAATTAGGGTATGTTATTGTATGTTAGAATTCTATGATGTTAAAAAGTTGATGAGTCGTTTAAATTCTTCCTTTAAGTATTGGAAATTCATTTAAGTTAGCACACATGCACGAACCACACATATCATTATATCACATAGGTGAACCACACATATCATGTTCCAAGACCAAGTCAACCATGATATCATGTTCCAAGATCAAGTCAATCATATATATGTATAAATTTGAACCTTGCTTTATATTATATATGTATAGCAATAATGTTGTACAAAAATTGCCATGCCACATGGCCATAATACAAAATAGTGGATCAAAAAGTACATCTGTGTACATATGAATAAACATATACATCTATGTATGCCCCCTATACATTTTTTCTAGTTATCCCCTGTTTTGATGCCACTGCCAGAGTCTTTGGAGAAGTGTAGCTTTCTTTTGCGACTACTTACTGGTGATCCCCATCGCTGAACAAGAGGGATAGGTCTCGTCAGTGGAGACTGCAGAAAAACCAACATTTGTAAGTTAATTTACTAACCTTTAAATATTCTATGTACATTTTTTCAAATTCCAAA
>LPNX010623844.1:15325-27544 GCA_001517045.1 Pseudotsuga menziesii | reverse complement strand
GGTGGGCCACCGGTTTGGTGCTCTTCACGCATCGGTGCCTCACTAGGGGCCTGCATATAAAGTAGCATATATATGTCAATTTCATATAAAATAGTGAATTAGAGACATATATATTACCTGGAAGGAAAATGATGAACTACCAAAGAAAGCGAAACATACATACCTGTTTGGGGGGAAGAGGTGGGTTGACAACAACCTCGCTTTGGTGCTCTTCAAGCACCACTGTTACAATAGGTTCCTACATAAAGTAACATATGTCAAGGCGATATGTAAGTTACAAAATGATTTTTCCAAACAAAGTGAAACATAATTAAAAGCATATTTCAAATAATACTTGTGTCTGCAAATCTACCTCTGCATGAGAGGGAATAGGCTGCGAGACAATATACTCATCCTAGGCAACTTGCATAAAACATGTTACATATCAAAATTAGGATACATATTGAATGTTACAATCAAGATATGTACACAAACGTACAAAGAAAGCGATATACATAAACATACATGCTGGCTCGTCAAAGGTGGGCCACCGGTTTGGTGCTCTTCACGCACCAGTGCCTCATTAGGGGCCTGCATATAAAGTAGCATATATATGTCAATTTCATATAAAATAGTGAATCAGAGACATATATACTACCTGGAAGGAAAATGTTGAACTACCAAAGAAAGCGAAACATATATACCTGTTTGGGGGGAAGATGTGGGTTGACAGCAGTCTCTCTTTGGTGCTCTTCAAGCACCACCGTCACAATAGGTTCCTGCATAAAGTAACATATGTCAAAGCGATACAAGTTACAAAATTATTTTTCCAAAGAAATAAAAACATAATTAAAAGAATATAATTAAAAGCATATTTCAAATAATACCTGTGTCTGCGAATCTACCTCTGCATGAGAGGGAATAGGCTGCGAGACAATATACTCATCTTGGGAAACCTGCATAAAACATGTCAAGTATCAAAATTAGGATACATATTGAATGTTACAATCTATACTATAAATATGTAAATAAAGTTGAGAAATTAACAAGTATAGTTCTTACCCCTATTCATGAAGAACCAAACCCATAAGCAATATTGACAGCCGCATCAATGTTCTCAACATTGATCGACGGAATATGCGACTGGGGTGTGCCATGGGACACCAGCTGTATATCTGTTCACATAAATTGTTAGATAATTAAATAGAAAAAAATTACGAAACAATTGAATATTTTGACATGAAACAAAATATAATATTAAAATAATGAGTTTTACTTACAAAGCGAAGTAATCCATCGTCTCGGAAGTTGGAAGCAGGGCCATAGCATATGCCTCCACACGATGTGCAAGGGTGTGGAGTAACACGATGCTCTGAAGAATTTGCATCTCCTCTGTGATCTGTATATGGTCCCGTCGTAGAAGTGCTAGCCCCTTGGTCTACATTGCCTTCGACATCAGTCCCATGCTCAAGCAATGTATCTGCCATGTCAAATAATGCCTCATGTGTATACTCAATGACAGGACCTACAGGAGGATATAACCGAGGGGGTTTTGGTGTGCATGGTGGGCGTGGCACACGGTTGGGATCTGTCCTGGCACCTTCCCTATCTTGGGGCATCCCATGACCAACACCCTGGTTTCCTAAGAGATCGAAGTAGTTAACATGTTTCCCTAGGATGAATTCTGCATACAACTTCCTAAGGAAATAAAATGGGATGTCCCTATTCCCATGGAGGTCTTCATCGAACCATATACCAACAATCCATACAATTGGCCTTTATATTTGGTTCAATGCACCAGTCTATGGAAATGTGTGCCAAACTGGTGGGTGGAACCAATCTGGTGCTAGGGTCCCGGAATAATGAAAATAATTGGTCTTTTGTAATTTTAAGGGCTTTGGTGTCTTTATGAGTCAATCCATTGGAGTATTATTGCCTCCTAGATTCTCTGTACGAGGTAATGTTGTACAGAGCTCCTTGGGAATCGAAAGTTGTGTTTGTTATTGTGTCCAAGGCATCGGCTAAAGAATCTCTCAAACAACCCCCCCTCCCCCTCTAATAGATGAGCTAAGGAGCCTCAATGACTCCAAGCATGCAATAATTTGTGTGTTTCTATCTTGTTCCCCCTCCGAGTTTGGGTTTGGTTGTGGGTTATTAGAGGGTGGGTTTTCCACATTGTGTTGTTCATTTGTGTTGTCTGTTAATATTTAAACAAAAAACTGAAAGTTATTTTACTTATAATCATTATTTGATTATTCACATTCAATTATTTTTTTAAATTTGTTAAAAATAATTATAAAAACAATGAAATTATGAAAAAAATTAAAGAACGGAAGACTAAATGAAAAGGATTGAATTAGCATTTACCTGCCATTGGAGCAATCCACCTCGAACTCGACCTCGAAAAGGTAAAGCGCAAATCGCACTTATGCTATTTCGCTCCTGCGGTTTTTCGTTGTCCCGATCCTGTGAAAATGAGATTTGAGGGGCCTGCAGCCTCATTTTTTTTTCTTTCAATATCGCATATGCAATATATCACACTTGCGATATATATCGCATATGCAATATATTGCATATGCGATATTGAAAAGTAAGGAACTAAGGTTTTTTTTTAACTAAGTGTATGTTGTCTCATGGGAAGTGCATCCCTCTTGTGCTTGCTTCTATCATACCTTGGATGATTATGCTTCCATTCAATGATGGTGTATTCATTTCAATTAGGGATTTTAAAGGCATTTGTGTTGATTTTAGTCTTCTCCTCAATTGACTTGAATATTTCTTCAACGGTGTTATGATTGTTGTCAAAACAAAGACTACGCTTTTCATGTGGAGATAATTAACAACTGAATATTTTATCTCAAATCATGGTTCTCTTCTCAAATTTTGAATTTGTCTCCAATTGGGAAACTATCTTATCCAAATCTTCTTCTATATACAAAGGATCTCAAACTCTTTCCTTTGAAAAAGTTATTTATTCTCTTGAAGTTGACTTGTTAGGTCTTCATCAATTTTCTTGGCAGATCTACTATTTGACTTTTCTTACACCAACAATGGTATTTTCAAATTATTCATGGTTCTTATGTATTTGTTTCAGTTCCTTTATTAGGGAGATAATTTCATCTTCTTGCTTGCAATTTTTTTCCTTCTCCTCTAGTTTATTTGTCAGGGTTTGTTGTGTCTTTTCAATTTTTTCTTTCAATCCAATGTTAAGACCTAAATGTTGGGAACATTCCCCCCTATTGGGCATAGTTCCCCCTATAGTGTGGCACAGTTTACCTCCTATATGGCAGTGTATTACATATTATTGATGTAGGCTTCGGTATGATTAGTTGTTATTGTACACATATGTCTCCTGTATATAGTAAGGGGATATTCTCATATTAATAAGCATTGCATATTGTCTTGTCTTGGGTACATAATTACATTGTGTAAGGAGGTTCCTCCCTCAAGAGGATTGTTATTTATCTGTGTACTTCATTATTCAGGCATGGATTACTCTCTTTTATCATGTTTCTACTATTTGTCTGTTATTTATGGGACTTCGTTGCATAACATCCAAAACTAATCTTTTAGTCCCTTCTTTTGAAATATAATATTCATCTTGATAATTTTGCAATTGCTCCATTAATGATTAGTTTTCTCTTTCATCTTTCCTTAGTTCACATAGATAACTAATAAGTTCTTCCTCTAGATATACTTATTCTTTGGTTTCAAAGTCTTCTTTATGTTTGGAGACTTTGCTTTTTCTCTCAATGGCTTCATCATTTGTTTTGGGTTGCACCTCATTTTATTGAGAGAGTTTCTTTTGAATAAAGATAGTATATATTCTCCCAGAGCTATGTAGTTCAATTCCATTGTCCCATTTTGTTCTTCTCACAATATGATAGGCCATTCAAAATTGCATTCATTTTCTTTGGATTGTTTTTTGTGTAGATTATTTGTTATTGAACCTTTTGGTTGATTATTTCGATTTGTGTATACATTATGAACTACACTCCAAATGTCAAGCTCAACAACTTGCATATATGCCTCTATTATTATGCTCCATGGTACATAATCTATTCCATTTAAAAAGGGAATTGTTTTAGGATATACTATTTGAAAATCCATGAGTAGTCTATGGGATATGTCTTCTAGTTGTCAAACTATGTGAATAAAACATGCTTTGACACCAATTGTTTGAATATTTATAGATGTTGAGATGGGGGGGGGGTGAATCGGTATTCGACACTTCTACTAATTTTAACTTCATCACTTCAAGTAATAATCACACATTAATAAAGCATTCAACAACCATTCAATACAAATGCACAATACATAATGATTTTAAATGGAAATCCAAAGAGGGAGAAAACCACCAAAGTTGTATCCTTTATTAATAATTTTTTTTTTGGTTCCTCATACCACCATATGTGATATGCAACATTTACAAAACGCATATGTGATATATCGCAAGTGCGATATATCGCANTGTATCCTTTATTAATAATTTTTTTTTTGGTTCCTCATACCACCATATGTGATATGCAACATTTACAAAACGCATATGTGATATATCGCAAGTGCGATATATTGCATATGCATTTTGTAAATGTTGCATATCGCATATGCGATATTTAACATTACAAAACGCATATGCGATATATCGCATACGCGATATATTTTCACGAAACTTAGCCTTGTGTTTGGGCTCGGGTTATTCCGAATGTACCATCAATAACGCATATGCATTCTTTATTTGTAGTTTGGAAGTGCGTTTCTGATTTCCTAAGTGGCACGAAAAAGTGCAACCAACTTCGTGTGACCTCCCATCAATTACTTTCATCAACAATTTCTATCACTTCAAAATATGCATAATTTCAAATCCCCTCCACTTCTATATGGACTCTTGGTAGTCGACCAACTGGAATAACCTTTAATTGATTCACCAACCAAAGTTGGAGTAGGGACCACATTATTTGGTCTTCCCCATACTTTCCCATGTTTTCTTTGTTAGAATCTTAAAATCTAACCCCAAGTCTAATATAATGAAATCCATATCATAATCTCCAATTTGATCTTTCATACACAACTCTCATTCAGTATTCCTTCTTCTATGAATGTGATTTACAAATTTTTCTTGTCGGGGATCTTCTTTAGGTTATTCTAATATACTATAAAACCATTTCAACTCATTCTCATCTTTAACTAAATCCAAACAAAGTTTTAAGAAACTCTTCAAAGTACTTACCTTTCTTGTTGATTTCTCTAGTAGAGATCGGTCGAACCGAGGCAACATATCATATACTCGTCCTTCATCAAATACATGAAGACCATTCCAAGTTGAGGATCCATTATCCTGTCCTGTGAATTCATTCCCTTCCTCAAAGAACACCCCTTCTCTTTCTGCACATGAAAGGGAATCCAGCATTGTACTATTGCTCGAATCCTTGAATCTTGCATATGACTCACTTTATATTCTCTCGTCACAACTCCTTCTCTAGTCATAATAGAGATAGTTGGTGGCTTCTCTCTAGGTTCAGTGGTAAGCTACGCTTCTTCATGAACTGATACTCAGGGTTCCCATATCACAATTGAAGGTGAAATATACCCCATACATGCTATATCTAGTGGTTTGAAGACTCTTACATGGTGTGTAAGCTTGAGAAGTAAGGTTTTGGGTTGGAGTCTCTTGTTTCCCTCCCTTGACTATAGTCAAGTACATGAGAACTACCATGATTTCTATGACCTCTCAATGGAACCCTAGTATCAATTCAAATGCAAAAGAATCCTTGTAGAGGGATCATGCTTCTTTTTTACTTGTTGTTTATGGAACTTGATATTGAGAAAGTTCAATTAGGTTTTGGGGTCCTCCCGCCCTTAAACTGTTAATATTTTAATGTTTATAAAATATTTTAATGAGTATCATGCAATGTTGTACCACTGGTAGGACTCATCATGTTTAATGTTTTGAACAACCTCCTAGACCTCCTTCTGTCATTCCTCAACAACTTCAGAAGGGGTACTAGAAACTAGCCTAGCTTCCATTTCTTCATTTTTCGGTCGGAAGCTAGTAATGGCTTCCCTTAAATTTAATATATTGGCCTCTTGGACCATGTCCGACATGATTGTCCCTTTTGGGAGTTCACGATAGGAATCTTCAATAGCATTTTCTAATATTTTCTTGTCTTTCCATAGTTTCTCTTTCTATTGTTGAAGTTTTGCAGACTTTGTCTCCAAAGAAGATACTTAACTTTTAAATTAATTCATTTTATCATACACCAAATTCTCCCTTGTCTTGCCTTCATCTACATCCTTTTTTGAATATTGCATAAGATGAACATTGGGAGAACATTAATGTCTAGTTTATATATCACATATTATGGACTGTGGCATTCAACTCTACATTTCCTAGATCCAGTGTTGTAGGTACTATCTGCACTCTATTCTCCTTTGATGAAGTGGTGACCTATGCAGGTCGACAATAAGATTTCCTAGCCTCTAAATGCCTCAATCCTTGTTGCTTAGTAGTCTCTAATGGAGTGATTCCAATAGGAACATCCTTAACAACCTTACCGAGCACATGTAGGATATCAATGACTTCCTTGAAAAACTGTGTTTCGGTCATTGTCTAGATTTTACTTTTCTTCTGCAATTCCAACCATCCTATCGAACAACTTATTGGACTCATCATCTGTGGTGTCTTTGAAATTTTTTTGCTTCTTCTTCTCTTTCCTCACCAGACCAATAGCCTTTCGTTTGGCCCCCAAATCCAGTGTTGTTGGGGTGGCATTTGACTCTTGGTTATTGTCGGGGTGTGAGATGGGAAGGTTGCCTTCATCTTGCTATGTGCTATACGTACCTTCTTGTTGAGCTTCATCCTCAACAAAGATTTGATAATATTCGATAGGAGGTTTCCATTTTTCTGGCCATTCCTAAACAATGGAATCCATGTCTTCTTTGGTCAACTTAAATTGTGTTATTAACTTTTCTTCTCAATGTTCATCATCATTGGAAGGAAAATGTGTTGGGTTCCCATTGTAAATATCAAGAAATTTCAATATTTTTCCACGGTGGAAGCCTTCATGTCATGAAAATTTCACTACATCGGTGCGCCATCCCTTAGCATGCATAAAAAATTTGACATTGTTGTCTAGCTACCTCTGATGGTTGATAGTGAACCACAAGTTATGATAAGGATCCCCTCAAAAAGGGAAATTGACATCCATGCCCTGATAATTTGGTGGTTTTTCCCATGAAACAAAGGAAATCAAAATTAAAAACTAAGATTACACAAATTAATTACCTTTTTCATGGGAATTGATAGCGTTAGCTAACAACTTGTTTAGAAGGAATGTCACCCAGTTTTGATATATGATTTTAACACACTTCTCTGTCATAGCTATAAATTCCACAATACATTCAACCTGACCATTATTAAAAATTTGATGGAGAGTTCCTTCACCAGAAACCTGATATTTTTATCATTGACAGAGGCTATGTCGAAGCCCCTCTTATCCCTTGTCAGACTATACTTCTCTCTCATTCTTGTAGTGAAGTGTTTGTCTTGCTCTTTTCCTATGAAGAACTGTGGAGGGTCCACCCAGGCCTTGGGAAACCCCGTGATGCTAGAAATAAAGTGGACATCAATAGAGACTTTAGTGTCCAACGAAATACACCCACCATGGAAGGAAAAAAACAATTGCTTGAAAGAAGTATTAATTGGTCTATGCAACCCCAAATCCCATTCCATAGGGACCAAACTAATTGTCCTATGTTGGCCGTAGGAAAATTTAGGAAGAATTCTGCCATAATTCTTGCTCAAAAAGATGAATATTTCGGTCGCAAGAAGAGAAGAATATGCGACGGCAGCAGCTGTGACTAAAGGACCCACGTCAAAAGAAGAATAAATCAAGTCAGAAACTAGAGTTCAACTAATTTTGGGGAAATAGTTAGTTAGACAAAAAGATTGATTTTATTAATAAAGCATGATTGTATTGTGGGCCGATAGTGCCTATTTTAAGATGTAATTGAATGGATTAAAATAGAAAGAAATACTATTGACTAAAAGTTGAGAGTCAATCGACGGTTGAATCAAGAATTATAAAAGCATAAAAGCTTATAAAATCATGAACCCAAGTTGTGTTCGTGGGGATTGATCATAGAGGGAGTTTCTTAGTTAGAGAAATGATCCAGGTTGTGTGCAGCTCGATGATTCAAAGAAGAAGAGAATAGATATAGAGAGATAAAGCATTAGAGGAGAGAAGAATGTATGAGTTGTAAAGAATATATGAAGAAGAGTCTGCAAGCTGAGTGCTGAAACCAAAGGTGCTAAACTAGTTCTCATGCCAGATGAAGAGAACCTTTGTGATTTTTTCCAGATGGGTTTCCACGTTATATCTTGTCTTTTTGTATCTTTGATTTTTATGTTTATTTCAAATGCATGTCTTTCATGAATGAGTCAATTTGAATATATCCCACGACCTCTATTATGAATAAAGATATATATATATATATATATATACTTGTCGCACATCTAATAGGTTAAATATGTGCTAATACTTTATGTTAATTACCGTGATTTGTGGCGATGGATTAGTAGATAGTTACCTTGAAAGAATGAATGAAAATATAAGTATAATTCTAGGTTTCGGTCAAGTGATCTGATAGAAATGTAAGGGAGAAATCCCTGAGATAACTGTAGAAACCCGGTTCTGGTAGTCCCCATAAGATATATCGGGTGAGATCTCATCTGCATCGCAGGTGTTATCGGTGCAATCCTGCTCTATTGGGCTGATATCTTGGTAATTTTTGACGAACAAGGAATCTGAACCTAGGTAGACTAAAAGTATGCCAACTAATGGTTCCATTTCCGAGACCTGAATCATTCTAGTGGGGTTATGTTTTGGCACCCAACGAAGCCAAATATTCAAGATTGGGTTGATTATAAGGCACTCGAGTTTGTACCGAAAGAGGGTAAATGATCACGACTGAGTCTGATAGAGTGGTTGGAGTGATACCTTTACACATATATCCATGAGTTTTTCTTTAGCAAATTTCCCATTTTGTTACACGGGTGGTTGTTAAATCTTGCGACATAGAAGAAAAAATTTCAAGGTGGAGAACCAACATAGTGGAGTCCTGAGCTGATCCAATGACTAAAACGTTTTAGAGTGGATTCCTAAGCTAATCCAACAACTAAAAAGGGTTATTGTTGCTATTAAGTTGATTTCTTGGGTTTTTGTTGTTGTTGCTAGAATAGGCCCTATGACCTAGGGAATAACTCTCCTAAATCTGATTCTAGTAGGTCGTGACCTCTCTAGACAAATTCATGATTCAACCTAGTACTCTCAATGAGATTATACTCTTGAATAATAATCTGTAAGCCTGATTGCCATCTAATTTTGGGTTGCTGAAAAACCTGATTGTCTTTGATGAGAGCTCCAATAAACTGGTTAGGCCTCTTCCAAACAACATTGGACAGATGGTCATCTTGGAACAATTGGATGCTGCCCACAATATGTTAATATCCAAGATCCTCTAGAGCATCTGTGCATTTCCCAATTTGGATAATTTTACTTACTCCTATAACTTCTTTACCATAGAGGCACCCAATTTCCTGGCCCTTCCCAACAGAAACGCTACCTTCAACAATGAGAGAAATTGTATCCATAGCAAGCATGAGCAGAGAAAAATCCATCAATGTTTAACTTCCTTGTCTCGGCCTGGTGTAGATAAAATGTCAGAGGCAAGAATCTTAAGTATTGGGCTCAACTTCAAATGTATAGATTCACATGAAAAATGGATGGTGGATGCACTGCATTCTCTATGGTATTTTTTAGTTATAAGCTTAAGATACAATTTAGTATTTTTGGATTTCAAAATTTAGATCTATCGTTTCACTCTTTTAGTATTTGTGTCTCATGTCAAAAAATTCCACTATTAAATTCATTAATATAAAAAGAGTTCTTTCTACTCCACATGAATTGTGCGTCATATAGCTGGGTTAGTGTTGGAAACCATTAATTCATGTCAGAGTGGATACAAATGTAGAGATAAGAATCTCCAGTATGGGGCTCAACTTTAGATGTATATATTAACATGATAAATGGATGGTGGACTCACCACATTCTTTATGGTGTTTTTTAGTTAGAATCTTAAGATACAATTTAGTAATTTTGGAGTTCAAAATTTAGATCTATCATTTCATTCTTTTAGTATTTGTGTCCCATGTAAGAAAATTACACTATTAAATTCATTAGCATTAAAAGATTTCTTTATACTCCACATGAATTGTGCATCATATATCTGGGCTTGTGTTGGAAAACATTACAATTGCAAAGCGTATAAAGTTGATTCTGAAAAATATATAATCTGGAGATGAGTTACTTTTAGCATTTAAATGTTAAAAGAGATCTATTACTTTTCTTTTATTAAGGTGAATCAATTTTTAACTTCTATTAATTGGAAATCTTAGGAATGTTGCACGGATTACCGATTCTTGTCACTCATGTGATAAGTTCTTATTGTATTCCATGTCATTTCTATTATCATGTTTAATATTTGTGAACCTAATGTAGGGAATATGATATCAATATGAATTTAGCATCATTATATAGATGTGGGAATTTGTTAAAAAGGAACCGATGTATAGTTTTGGAGGGTTTGGATCAATGTTTTCATGTTGCATTCCTTTTGAGAACTATAAGGTCTTGTTATATAGAATTTCATGTTTATAAATTCTTGTCATTTACAACATTAATAATCAGCAGTGTTTCACTGGAACTCATTTGTGAATATGTTTTCGAGAGAAAGGCAGAATGTAGGGTGGTACCCATTTATGTTTTGACTGTTTCCTTTTTGGCAAGAGTTGCTTGAATTGAACACTATGTTATCATTTTTTAAAGTCAATATTCAACAACCTAAAATAGTAGGGAAACTTCCATAGGACATTAGACATAAAGTTGCTTTAATACAAATTCTATATATTGCTTCTTTGTTGGTTGCTATACTATAAGGACATCCATATGTTGTGATGTTTATCAATAGAGATCAGGACATGTACAAGCATTACAGAATATAGACACGGCTATCATATGAAGTGTCCAAATCTATTTATATTTTTTCATCCAGTTCAACTATTCCATAGGGGATTAATTGTTACCTCAAAGCATCTCTTTGAACTTTTTTTCTTGGAATGGTCCTTATCCTTGCTTCAACATTTCAATTCCATGAAAAAATAAGAAACTTTTCATAGCCATAGCATAAATGATAAGATATGAATACCATGCTATCTTTTCTCCACCCCACCATATTATTGGAGGCTTTGCTTGTGATAAAGAAAAAGGGGACAAAAAGAGTGCACGCTTTGTACATGGGGATCGATGCATTTTTTTTCTTTTGTGCCTTCATTAATTTCAGCTAAGCCACACAAGTTTAATACTTGTGAGTACAATCAATAAGTGGTTTCACTTGGTTACCGAAGTGAATCCCATTCCAAATTTTCTTCTTTTGTGCCTTCATTAATTTCAGCTAAGATGCACAAGTTTAATATTTATGGGTACAATCAAGAAGTGCTTTCATTTGGTTATGAAAGTGAATCCCACTTGGTTTCCATTCCCAAAAGAAATGGAACATTACTAGAAAAAAAGTGACTAAAAAAGATTACATAGTGCTTAGGATACCTATTAACATGTTCTACACATTGCTCCACTGAAAATGATTTTACTTGCATTGTGCCATGTGGTAGTTACTAACCGTGGAGCTCAAGGGCATAACATTTGGTCAATAGAGCTACTTTCACCTACATTTGTGTAATCATTTTACAACGTTTTCATACCAGCTATGAATCCAGCTGACTATTAACTCCATCTTGATAGCTATACTTTGTGAGTGAAATGTATATTTGTTGGCACATCCTTCTATTACCTTTCATATGGATGATATTTGGGGGGGCTGCAATAGTTGGGTAGCTAGATCAATTTAACGACATTTATTCTTTTGTCAATTATTGGATACTAGTGCAAGATACTATTATTTCTTCAATCAGGTTATAAACACTAGCGTTTTGATATTGTGCCAAAAATCCATGAAACATTCTCCCCAGGGTTTTGATTTATTTTACTTTTAGGGACATTTTGAAAAGATTGATTCCAAGTTAATTCACTAATCCTTTGCTTGAAAAGCCCCATGAAATTTTATCTTGTTGTTTGCAAGTTGGAAAGAGCTCCATTTGTACAAAGATAATGGAATGACAATTTT
>LPNX010623798.1:88909-109681 GCA_001517045.1 Pseudotsuga menziesii | reverse complement strand
ACTTGGAAATTTATGTAGTTCAAGGCTTGATTATCCATCATCAAAAAGAATTCCTTATGTAGCAGATAATGCCTCCAATATTTTAAGGCTTGTAACAATGCAAATAATTTCATATTATAAATGGTATACATCTTTTTAGCTTTGTTTAATTTCTCACTGAAAAAGGCCACAGGTTTACCGTCTTGGCGTAATACTCCTCCAATAGCTACCCATAAAGCATCACACTTAACTATAAAGAGTTTCTCAAAGTCTGGCATGGTAAGAGTTGGCGCTTCCATAACCCTCCTTTCGAGTTATTCAAAACTCATAGCAGCTGCCTTTGTCCAAGTAAAGACTTTCCCTCTTGTGCAATCAGTCAAGGGTGCACTTACACCACCAAAATTTCTAATGATTCTCTTATAAAAGTTCACCAACCCATGGAATGCGCCATCTCTTGGGTAAGTTCCCCGTGTATTGGTTTCAGTTAGAAATTAATGTTTTTAATTACTTTTTGTTGTAGTCAGCTGATCGGGGCAAGTCCCTAATGGAGCTTGAGAGGCCGACACCCCCCTACAGGCGACAGGTACATATACCACATTTTTACTTACCTGCTTCTTTAGAAAGTACATTTGTTTAATTATGATATCAACGTGGTCAATATTTAAATATGTTTTTAAATACGATTTTCCCCGTGTATTGGTTTAAGTTTGAAATTAATGTTTTTAATTACTTTGTTGCAGTCAGCTGATCGGGGAAAGTCCCCAATGGATCCTGGGAGGCCGACACCCCCCTACAGGCAACAAGTATATATACCACATTTTTACTTACCTTCTTCTTTAGAAAGTACATTTGTTTAATTATGATATCAACGTGGTCAATATTTAAATATGTTTTAAATAAGATTTTCCCCGTGTATTGGTTTAAGTTTGAAATTAATGTTTTTAATTACTTTGTTGCAGTCAGCTGACAGGGGCAAGTCCCCAATGGAGCCTGGGAGTCCGACACCCCCCTACAGGAAACAGGTATATATACCACATTTTTACTTACCTGCTTCTTTAGAAAGTACATTTGTTTAATTATGATATCAACGTGGTCAATATTTTGTTTGTAGGCTGAGGGTCGAGGCAAGAGCCCCATGACAGGTGATATGTCGACAGATGTTGGCATGCCACACTCATCGCGTCATGAGAAGGTATATAGCACGTTGTGAATTTCAGAAACTGTATTTATACATATTTATGTTATCTAATTATATTAATGATTTCAAATTGATATTAATGTTTTCTATTTTTATGTCAGATGATACTTATCTATAGACGGATCCGAAGGATATGGATTTGGGGCACATTCTTGACAATGTTGACCTAAAGAATTCAAAGAACATTCGAGATGTATTTCAAAAAGTAAAAACAAAATTAAATCAGGAGGTCGTCAATTTTCTTATATCGGATCCGCAAATGACGCAGGATGAGACTCAAGCAAAGATAGATCGTGTGTTGCTTAAAGTAAAGCGCTTGGATGTAAGTTGCAAACTCTTTAATTATAAGTCTATTCCAAATGCAATTTTTTTTCCTATTCATATACGAGTAACTAAAATATTATTTGTTTCTACAGGAATATTTTTTCCCCAGTGAGAGGCATGCTGATACCATTGAGCATGACACCCCCTTCGCCATTGATCATGTATCGTTGTCGTCTGGCCAGTCGGAAACACAAAATGAGACACCCTAGATGGAACATGAGAGTGCTGGCGAGGATCAGGGGCCGGTACATGGAGAAGAGCATGACTTTGATGCTGTCGTCCCAGCATTTCCTGGATCTTTCCGTGTCACTAGCACGGGAACATTTGAGACTACTTTTTTGGTGGACAAAGATCTAATTCCCTACAAGATGGAGATGATTCCAGGTACTATTGACAAAATGTTTTAACTATATATTATAATTTTATTGGAATGTAATTATGCATCATTCTTTTTACACTAATTAACACATACTCATTTTTGTAGGAAATGAAGTCTTTTATAAACATCTTTATGATTGGTCTTTAGAGCTGTTTGGGCCCACTATCCACACATGGTGGAACCGGCAGAATAAAGTTTTGAAAGATGAGCTTATTGCTCGCTTGGTTAGGTTGTTTGGTTCCGAAACCTTCAACCAAAAAAAGGTTCTCGAAAAAGTTGGCCAACATTTACATTATGTACGGGAGGGATATCGGAACAACTTAGCAATTAATCCAAAGTATGAGCGCCCTCCGATGATTCCAACAAGCGAGTGGAAAGGCTTGCTGGATGATGCAAGGGAGAAAGCTGCGAAAATAGTGGGCAAGCAAGTACCCGATTCAGCTAGAAGGTATGCAATACTTTCGGCAATGCAATTATATGTTTATTACACTTTATTTTCCATTTTTTTGCAATGTTTAACGTATTTAAAATTACTTTTATAGGCTACCAGATACGTCGAAGGCCACCCAAGCAAGAATAGAAAAACATGGGCAACACAAGCTTGGCCCTGGTGGATATTCCAACCTGCAAGCACGAATCGTAAGTATGATCAATAATTATTTTATTGTATAGAAATTATAGATTGCATTTAAAATTGTTACATTATGATATAACAACAACAATGATGATCTAATTGAAAATTACAGGATCAAATATTCCATGATTTTCCAACGGAGGAAGACATGAGGATCGGCTACCAACGCGGGTTTTTAGGTGTTGTTGAACATCAAAGAAGCAGCTGTGGTAGCCAACCAAAGTCTTCCAGTGATCCATCCTACGAACAGGTAACTACAATCAACAAATTCTATTTAAGATTGATTCATTGCAGCTGTGTTTTATATTCATTAATAAACTAGTACATAAAATATTGAGTCTCTTTGTGTTAAGCTGCACAACGAAAGTAGAGAAAATGCGGAGGATGGAGGAGAAAGAGATATTGGAGTTCATGTTGATCGAAATCCAGGTAATAAATATTCCTGTGTTAAAAAAAAACTAGTATGGATTAAAGTCTCAAATATTAAATTGCAAATGCTATATTGTTGTAAGCGTTGATGTTTTAACGTAGAGGGTCTTCATGTGCAACTTGAGGCAGCATCAGAAGATCAAACGCATGAAATTCATGTCACCCATGAGTTGCCAGGTACAAATCAACGCTCTAATGTTTTTTTCTTAATGAAGGACTTACAATTATAATAATAAAAACACGTCAAGTAATTAATATTTCTTCATTTTTCCAGTACATCCTGGCACCTTACAACAGCCACATACATGTTGTGAGCACATGACCCATTGACAAACACGATCACAGACAGCTACAAAGGGCACAGGAAACAAAACACAATTGGTAGAAGAGGATGTCACACTTAGAGAATATGTGGAGAGAAAAAAGCGCCAAAAAAAGTAGTGATTGTAAGAAGTACACTATTACATTATTTTTTTATGCATTGTCCTTGGATATTATTTTTGATATTATGGAGTAATGTCTTCAACTATTTAATTTTTTCTATGTATGAATGAATGAATGAGTTAATTAATGAATGCTATAAACTAATTAATGATTGAATGCACGTAATTCCTTTAAGACAAGAAACTCACGATGTTCGCACAAAATATCATTTATTTCCAAGCACGTGCATTGGGTATGGGGAATTGAGAGTGATGTGAGGGGGGGGGGAGGGGCCATATGAGCTTACACCTTCACGTGGTTGGCCCTGTTTAGTAGAAAATATTAAACTATTCTTGAAATAGAGAGGAGCTCAATAAGGTAAAATGCATGCATTATTACAATGTTTCTTTCTTATGACCAAATATGTTGGTTTTTTCTTCCAGCTAACTATAGACATGCATTTTCTTTATACTGCAGAGTGAGAATCTTGATGGGATGGAGATTTCTGGTTTGGAAGATCTTCAAAGTATACATGTTGAGGCATTGACCAAGCTTTGCCAAGCTAAGGTATTTGTATCCAGTTAAGATTAAGTTAAGATTAAGATTAAGGTTAAGGTTAAGGTTAAGATTAAGATTATTTGTATCCAAATTGCTGTGTATGTTTAACAGATTCATATTTTTACCATGCAATGTGGCCAAACTGTTAGTTGTATAAATGCATTGATGTTTAAAATGTGTATTGTTCTTCACAAAACATAAAGGAATCTATCTTCACATGAGGAGGTTCCACCTCGAATGCAGGTTTTGCATTTCATATGTTTAACAGAAGATTTCGGAAAGTGACTTGATAAGCATTGCTACCTTGTCGAAAAATAGCCTCCAACATGACAATACTGTCAAATATTCATGGGTGACAAAGTTGGTCAACCTAGTTGGAATGTATGAAAATAAAACTTGAAACTAAGAAGACAAGTTAACAAATTAACACACTCATATAGGCTACTTTGAACTCTCTTCAGAATCTTCAAAGTGAAAAAACAAGGAAGACTGCATCAAAAACCTGCCAAGCTCCTTTGTCCTCCATGAGATCTTAATTGGTCAAAATCTTTTCACACCACATCATGAACTATTCAGAATTTCTTGCAACAATGAACTCACCTCTATACAGGGATAACAAAAGTATATCAAATCTATTAAATAACCATTGAAATCTGCACTAACTCAGAACAGCCCAACATGAGTACAATCTCATTGATACTGAAATCCAAAACCGTTGGTGCATGCATCAGCCCATCCAAGTCAACTCCCTCTTCCTAGTAGAATCCTCAGACAACTGAAGTAGGAATCTCAACAAGGTCAACTACCTCTTGCTGAGAGAATCTAATCACTCACTTCTCTCTATTGATGTGAATTAATAAAACCTATACCTTTTCCTTCTCCTTTATAGACTAAGTCAAACCCTAGTTAACTAGTGCACCTCCCTGAATGGATATAAGAGCCAATGAGGAATGTGGCTCAACAGGAGAATATGCTAGGAATGAAATCCTGCTATCTCCTTGAGATTTGTACCTACTCCAGCTATTTTCATTCAACCACTACCCAGGGATCAATGCTCCCTTAACTGACAGTGAATGCAAAATAGAACCAAACTACTAAACTGCTAAAACTGGATATAGCATCTAACTCAAACTAGATCTCAAAATAGCATACAAGTGAAAATGAACAGAACCAGTTCTAAATCTAGAACTTACTTTTCTCAAACTAGAAAAGAAACTAAAAAAAAAAACCATTAAACTTGGACTGTTAAAAAATGTAAGTATCTTGAGGATGGTGCATTCATGCCAAAGTTTGGTGCCAAATCAACAATCCTAGCCCTAATTTTCCCTACATATGAAAAAGATAAAAATAATAAGCATACTGAAAAGGCTACAGAAAGATCCCCTTCCCTTGTGAAAAATATTCTAATGTGAGAGAGCTGACTTTGTGTGAGATTTGAGATCTGCCTATGTGAGTTAGCTGCTTGTGAATGAATTAATGCGTTGCATGTTTTATTACCTTTCACTGTGTGTAAGACTTAGTGAGCAGCTGTCAGGATAAATTTTTGGAACTGTCTGTGCATTACTCATCTACCAAGTTTGGCATCTCTTTGTGTGTGAAGTTGTGACTTTGAAGTTGGTGTGGCGTTGATTGATCTGCATCTTGAGTCATGGAGCATCATCATTATCTTTTCCAGCCTGACCTTCAGGTATTATCATTTTCTAGTGTACTTGATTATGAATGATGGTATGGAATACATAGTGTTTAAGTAATTATGAAAGAAGTTTGTACAAATCTGACATAAGAGGTGATAAAAACAGAGTCTTCAAAAATAAATTAATGATGATGGAACCCTAAAAAGGCCATTCAACATCTGTGTCATTAAGTTAAGGTTCTTTCATAAATTGCATTATAAACAACGTTAGCGTGAGTGGGTGTGTTTGCACAGTTTCAAATTGATTAAAAGAGAAGGGTGTGGGTGTTTTGGGCCCTTTGATGGCCCAGCTTGTTTGACTAGGTGCTGAAGTGTACCCTTTACAATCGTGTTTTATTGTCCATATTCTTTTCACATGCATGGGAGTTTTCAGAAGTTCTGGTCTTCTGTTGTGTGTTTGGGAGTTCCTTGATAGTTAGAGTGGTCCCAAAACTGGAGTGTTATAAGGTGGAAGCTCCTTGAACACTCTTTAGCAACCAAGATTATTTTTTATGATTATCTCTATACTTGGTGATGTTGCAGACACTTGAGAAAATAACAAATGCAGGTTGATTAAAAGAGTGTTATTTTTATAAATATATTTTTGGTTTCTAATGCCATGCAAGGACCTTCAATAGCCCATCCTGACTGATTGGGGTGCTGAAAGCATGCCCTTTGTGCGATCAAGTTCATTGCAAATGTTCAACGTATGTTTCTCCTAATAGGGGTGAAACATTAAGATGATTGATGAGGATCAAACCCCTTGTAGTGTGTAGACATTTAGATTCAGGGTTAAAATGGATCTTGACTGATGGAGATGAATTATGGTTTAGTGTGTTTTTGCTGATATACCTTTCTATAAGGGTTCAACCCTCCAAACTAGTAGAAAACACCTCCTGTTATATTCTTATATGTATGCATTTATGTGTATCTATCTATCTATCTATCTATAGGGAGTTGTCTCTTAACATTTTTTATTATTGAAGCAGCCTTTGACACTTGGACAAAGCATACCACATGAAAGTAAACCATGATGGAAAAGCCAGTGTGCCATGCAACTCTAGTTTGCTTTACTAAATTTATTACAAGTCTATGGGCGCATGATATTCCTCCATAGACAAGAGCAAAAAAATAAGTTCAGGCCAAGTCAAGCCTGATTATGTTAATGTCAAGCGGGATAAATGATGGGGTTCATGCCATACTAGTGACAGCCTTGTCTGTCATCACTAGCCATATTTTCCAATATGCCTGCCAAACCTCTTATGCTTTGACGTTTTTTAAATCTCCTACATATCATCATCATGGTGGTTCCTCATTTTTTCGTTATAAATGGATGAAGGCCATTTAGCTGTTTAATAGCACACATTGATTGTGATCTAGCTTCCAATGTAAATTTTTGCCAAATGTGCTCACAATGTGTGCCTAACCACTCAAAATGCAAGGCCCAAACCATATTCAGAACCCCCCATCCCCTGAAACAAAAAAATTGCCTCTTTTCTTTATTAATTTTGGGGTAGATTTTGCCTTGTTTATGACTTTTTAACACATTGTAAATAAAGGATCTAGACAAAAATTTTGCCAATATGTATTGGGAAATATAACTATGTTCTATTCTGTAAATTTTGTTACTGCAACTCACACTTACAGGGTTCAAATCCTTTCCTTTTAGTCATTTAAACCACCCCTTTTTCTTTCATTTAGTGCAACTCAATAAATGAAGGACCTATGCAAAGTTTTGCAAATATGTTTTATCATTTTAGGAAATATAACTTAGTCGTATTGTGTAAGGTCTTTTACTACTCAACTCGCAGTAATAGGGTTCAAGCCCTTGAGTACTAGGGACACTGATTACATTAGTATGGGAAAAACCTAGGTGTTGTTTTGGTACTAGACCTAGATACACTGATTACAAGGGCAGCATCCATATAGCTAACAATCAACATTTCTATTTTGTAAGAATCAAAATTCAACTTCCATGAGCAGAATATATATACTGCAAAAGTTCCACCAGAATTTTCTTCTCAGTATTTCTGTAGCAATGCTAGTGTTTGGTTTGTTTCGGATGTCCTTTCTGGTGTGTGATTGCAATTTATTAATCATGCACTCAGACCTTGGAGGATACATATACTCCTATGTGACATGATAATGGAAGAGTACTTATGTTTTCTAGAAACAAAATTATTGCTATAAAGTGTTCATATAATGCCTTTTCTTGATGCATAGGTCTGATACATGGCATGATATTTGGACAATAAGTACTTTCAAAGAATATACAACTGAAATTTTTATTCCAAGACAATTCTGAAGATTTTTCATAATCCTTGTTTTGCAGAACTTTATGGCTGGGGATTCAGGACCACCAACAGATGTGTATAGGGCTTCAGGACCACCAGCCGATGTGTATAGGTCTTCAGGACCACCAGCTGATGTGTACGGAGATTCAGGACCTCCAGCAGATGTGTATCGGGCTTTAGGACCTCCAGCAGATGTGTATCGAGCTTCTGGACCACCAGATGTGTATAATTCCATTGACTCAGCCTACAATTCATATATTGGTCACAACACCATGTATGCTTCCCCACGATCAAATACTGGATTTGCTGGTCACTCTGCTGGAGGCTACGAGTCTAACTATAACAACAGTTATCGCTATTAGATGAGCTTTCTTATGCTCTGGTATTCTATGCTTCTGTTTATACAAGTGTGAGGATTTATTTGTGTGGAACCAACGTCAATGTTACTGATTTTAATTGTTAAACTGTTACTGAGACATAACCTAAGGATCGCTATCAGTGCATAAGAACTACGATCTGTGAAATTTTGCAAAAATGTGTTTTTATTATAGGTCAGGTCCACATTATCATAACATACCAAATCTATGGGACTGGGCTTATGTTGGTATGTTTAGAACTCAAGTTTCTTCTTTCCATTGTATGCTATGACATGCAAAGCTTTCTAGATACGTTACGGAATTAAACTTGGTGCTTCTAGAACTGAGGCTTTAGTGAATGCTAATATCTTTCTATCTTTGATATTGTTCTTTGTTTAACATTGTTCTGTACCATGTTCATGTTCATTGTTGTTCAATTAAGATGGTTGCTAAGGCTTTTCAACTGCACTGTGTACACAAATTGATTACTTTTTATTCAGAGGCATTTTTCTCCTTGTGCTTTAATAGTTTCAAGTGTACACTAATGATTAGCTATTGGTATCAATTTTCTGTTTGTAAGCTTTTTGGTGGAGTATTTAATGCCATGTTCCTGATATTATGTTGAAATATTGTTGATTGAAATATTAACAATGGATGAAGATTGACCACAAGCTACAAATTAGAGCTGGTTAGATGGACTTGCCAGTCATCATGTATGAAATTAAATAGCAGGAACTCATGCATAAAAATGGAGTAGCTGGGAATAGATGGTCCTGAAATGGAAGGGAAATTGGCCTATACAAGAATTATAGTCTAGAGGCATTCACTATGTTAAGTTTGAATATAAAAATATTCATTAATCATGGATCAGTGGTGATAATTTCCATTTACCTGGATAATTTTTCTTCTGCAACTTCTTGAACTTAGGAATTTATTTAGATAATTAATAAAATATTTTAGTGTGGGCTCACGATTGCTTCTACCATCTTTACTCGTGATTCATTATGTTTCTCTATGCTCTAGTGCAAATATTTTTTTTTTTAAATTCACTTTCGTCGCTTAAGCGACGGCTCTCCTTGTCACTTTTCCGACGCATATAGTTTATATCTGTCGCTTAAGCGACGGCTCTCCTTGTCTATTTTCCAACGCATATAGTTTATATCCATCGCTTAAGAGACGGATCTCCTTGTCGATTTTCCGACGCGTATAGTTTATATCCGTCGCCTAAGCGACGGCATGTCCTGTCGCTTATACGACGATTGCAGTTGATATCCGTCGCTTCACCGATGGCCTGAAGGTTACTTTTATTTTAAAAAATTGCCTAACCGTCGCTTATTCGATGGCCCTACTGTCGCTTAACCGACGGAATTAAGGTTATTTTATTAAAAAAATTTCACTTCCGTCAAAGATAGTCTGTTGCTTAACCGATGCTGTACTTTTAACCGACGGTTACTTAGATGTCGCTTAACCAACGGTTAATTAGGTGTCCGATAACCGACGACAAGTTTCTGATGCTTAAAAAAAAATCAAAGTGCCGTACATGCGACAGGGAAGTGTCGAAAATCCGACATGACAGCTATCAGATTTTTGGTCGAAATGTAGTAGTGTTTGGAAGTAAAAGATACATAAAAAGAGATGATGATAATATAGGGAAGTTTGACTCTGGAACCAATGAAGGCATATTTATTGGATATTCTTCCACCAAAGAGGAATACAAATGTTATAATCTATGTTCGTGCAAGATCATAGAAACTGCAAATGTAATTGTTGATGATACTAAACCAAGAATAATACAAATTCAAAGAAGTGTGGATCTTGAAGAAATTGATGATGAAGAAATGGATGATAAAGGTAAGAAAGGAAGTACACAAAAGGAAGAAAATTCTGAAGAAGAAGAATAAGAGGTAGAGGTAGAAGAGTCACATGAAAATGAGAATGAATATTCCCCAAGATCATGTACAAAAAAATCATCTAGGTGGGTCCAGAAAAATCATCCTAAAATCCAAATAATTCGTGACAAAGAATCAGGAGTTAAAACAAGAAGAAAATTATTTGATGAAGAAAAACCATTACTTTCAATAGTAGAACCCAAAACATTTAAAGAAGATTGCAAAAGTGAGGATTGGATTAGTTTCATTAATGATGAACTTGATCAAATAGAAAAGAACCAAACTTGGTAACTTGTCCCAAGAACTAAGGATATGAACGTTATTGGAACCAAATGGATATTTAAAAACAAGTTCAATGAGCATGGTCATGTGACAAGAAACAAGGCTATGTTAGTATGTAAAGGATATGCTCAAGTAGAAGGCTTTGACTTTGAAGAAAATTTTTCACCTGTGGAAAGACTCGAAGCCATTAGGATGTTATGAAGTTTTGCATGCTACAAAAAATTTAAAGTATATCAAATGGATGTAAAATATGCATTCCTTAATGGAGAACTTGAAGAATAAGTCTATATTGAGAATCCTGAAGGATTTCTCATGTCATAAAACATAAATTATGTCTGGGAGCTTAAGAAAGTTCTCTATGGCCTTAAACAAGATCCAAGGGCATGGTTGTCTAGACTTGACTATTATTTGAAACAACAAGGATATAAAAGATGGGCAACTGACAGTAATTTGGACATAAAATTTGAAAAAGAAAATATGATCATTGTGGTAGTCTATGTAGATGATATCATATTTGGAAGTGATTTAAAAATTCTAAGTGTGAACTTTGCATCCTAAATGAAGAAATAATTTGAAATGTCAATGTTAGGAGAACTAAAATTCTTTCTAGGTTTACAAGTATCTCAATCAGAAAAAGGGATTTTCATTTCTCAACTAAGTATATAAAAGAAATGTTGAAAAAATTCAAAATGGAAGAATCCAAACCTGTTAGTACTCCGATGGTCACTGGTTGTAAATCAAGCAACAGTGATTAATCCTTAGAAATGGAACATACTATGTATAGTTCAATTATTGGTAGTTTATTATATGTAACAGCTACTAGACTAGATGTAATGTAGGCTATAAGTTTAGTTTCCAGATTCCAATCAGCCCCAAAAGAAACACATATGGCTGCAGTAAATAGAATTCTTAGATATATAAAAGGTACAATGGATTATGGACTATGGTATCCAAAAAGAAATAACTTCACTCTAAATGAATTTACTAATGAGAATTGGACGGAAGTGTTGATGATTAAAAAAGTACTAGTGGAGCATCATTCTTCTTAGGAAACAATCCTCCATTTAACTCTCCACAACATAAGTTGAATACATTGCTAGTGCATCATGTTACACTCAAGTCATTTGGATGATGGAGACACTATAAGACGTACTTGTGAAGTATGAGCACCCAATAGTAATAAATTGTGACAATACTAGTGCCGTAAATATGTCAAAAAATCATGCCATGCACTCCAAGACAAAGTACTTACCAATAAAGTATCACTTCCTAAGAGAACAAGTATCCCATAAAGTTGTCAATTAGAGTATGTTGACACAAAATAACAGATTGTTGATATCTTTACCAAACCACTAGCCACAGAAGCTTTTGAGCATCTTAGACGAAAGTTGGGAGTAATCTCCTTACAATAATTGTAGATGAAGAAGCATAATATCAGGGGGAGATATGTTGATTGGGGGAGTTGTCAAAAGGAATCCTTTGTCACTGCCGTCAAAGGGGGAGAAATTTGGCAAAGAGAAAATGTTTCCATCAATGCCAAAGGGGGAGAATGTTTAAAATAGTTGTCAATTGATGTCAAGGGATTTAAACAATGACAAAGGAATAACGAGTAAAACAGGATGACAGGGAAAACTCAATGTAAGACAAAGGAATTACAAAGTTGGATGGTATTTCGATGAGTAGTATTCGATCAATGCAAGAGGCAGAGTAGATGAGGATATGTAGCATAATTCATTACAAAGACTCAACCGTCTGATTAGGTGATCAACGCTACAGATTGATTTGACCATTTGGATTTATCTCACATTGGCAGCGCATTTGATTTTATATGTGTTTATATGCATTGGCCTCACTATGGTTGTTTGACGCCTAGAGAAAAGGTATTGTGGTGGATCTAGGTTCTTGGAATCCATGAGAAGTCACCATCCTAGAGCCCAGGATGAACTGTCAGGCCCCCTACCTTTTGGAAGAGGTGACGATGACCTTCGATTAATAAATTATAAGATCATGTTCATTGATGAACATATACGACAATTAGAATAAAGTTCATAGAATATCTATGGTTGCGGTGAATTACGCAATGTTGTAGCACAACCACATTTGATTGTATATCGATGATCAGGAGTGAACCCACAAGGAAATCAATGGTACATAAAAATGCAGAAACAAAGTTGCAGAAGAAAATTGCGAAAGTAGAAAATGGGAATGTGTGGTTCCACAATCCAAATATCGACGGTCGGGAAAGAATCCGCAATAAATTGATGGCTCAGAGAGTTGCAAAAAATGATTTGCAGAATCCCAATTCAAAAATATTAGAAGTAAAATCCGCAATACACAATCTGCAAGATCGACGGTCAGGAAAGACTTTGCAAGAAATCGATGGAACAGAATAAAAATTGCGAAAACGGAACTATGGAAGTACTTTGAACAAAATTGAAAAACCTGCAATCCAAAATCTGCATATGATATCAGAAAAACAGTCAGGGAAGATTCCACAAAAAATAAATGATGCAAAAAGTACCTTGCAGAAAGTTGGTTGCAGAAGGACTTTTTCAGAAAAAGTCAAAACGCACGATCGGAATCCCCAACCCGCAATTGCAGAAAGGTCGTTATGAAAAGGAAATTATGGGAGGATTTTTGTCACATAAATATAATTACAGAGAAGTGAGTGCAGAAATTTAAATGCAGAAAAGATTTCTTGCAGATAGGAGGTTACAGAAAGGAAACTGCAGAGGTCGCTACTGATAAATTAAACAGAGTTAAAAACGATGAACAAAGAAGTAATTTAGAATTAGTTTATTTGTCTGTGAAGAGTCGCGATGAATATAGGAGACTGATGAATGAAGAGATTTGTTTGAGGGGTCTCTGGAAATTCAGTTGATATAGCAATTGAAGAACAACCAAAGATCAAATTATCATATGAGGGAGGTTGGGAGGCGCTAAGGAAAGCAACAAGTTTGCTAGGGGATAATAGCCTCCTTCACTTGGTAGATGGTAAATAGGGTGTCATAGAATCCTTTTATTAGCAGTTAATAAATCTAGGGGTTCGTAGCCTCCTTCCAGTAGTTTCTGGTAAATAGGGTGTAGCACCATCCTTTTCTATAGTAGCAGTAAAAAACTATGTGTAAAATAAAATTTTGTAGTAATATGAAGTATTGGTGGTTTATCCAATTGGGATTCCACGATAAATTTGTGTTCTGTGTGTTTTTCTTGATCATGTGTGTTAATAAATAAATTAAAAGTGGTTTAAATTGTTAAAACTTATCAATACTGATTCACCCCCCTCTTAGTATTGTCCAATATTCCAACGTCATTCCCATATCCAACCCATATTAAATCAGTGTAGCCAATGATATCTAATTATGAATCAACTAAATAATGGATCACATAGTCTCTAGTACCCTGCACATAGTGCAAGATGCGCTTTGTTTCTTTCCAGTACAGCTTATGTGGTTCCTACATGTATCTAGAAGCAACATTCACATTATAGGATATATATTTCCTCGAATATGTGAGGTATAGTAGGATTCCAATGAGTTGTCTAAAACAAATGTTGTCAACCAATTATGTAGAACCAACTTCTTCTAGCCTGATGCGAGATAGGAAGGGAAAAGGTATTTCTTTACAATATTCCATGTGGAATATTTTAATCAAATATGATAAATATCTAGACTGTGAAATCATGATTCCCAAATACTTTTGACTTAATTCGAGACCAATGAACTGTTCAATAGTCCTATATTTGTTAGCGAATGATTCACTCAAGGCTTACTTAATGCTTCTCAATCTAGCACCAAAACTGCTAGCAATGAGGAAGTAATCCACATATAGGAAAATTAACAACAGTGATCCTGCTCTGTGGTGGATGTACGAATTGCAGTCATATCTGCATCTCTCAAGTAATCCATCTTGGAATACCATGCCCGTGGGGATTGTTTGATCCCATAGAGATATTTCCTCATTTTGCAGTATAAGGACGAATCCTCAATGTACCCCTATGTCTATGTCATATAGATTTCCTCTTTCAGGTCATCATGGAGGAAGGAATTCTTCACATCCATGTAATGTACCTCCTACCTCTTTGAAGTTGGAATTTCCCAGACTAGTCTAATGGACTCCATTCTTTCTACTAGAGCGAATGTCTCATTGTATTCCATCCCATGGAATTGTGAGTATCCTTTTGCCACCAACCAATCCTTCTAATTTGTTTTGGTTTCATCATATTCTAGCTTGGTCTTGTAGACCCATTTGCACTCGAATAACTTCCTCTTAGGAGGCAAGGTGACAAGATCCCAGGTTTTGTTGTCCTAAATAAAATTAAATTCCCCATCCATAGTTTATTTCCATATTGGATCATGGAAAGCCTCTCTGAATGATTGAGTATTTTATTCCCTCATCATGAAACACCTCTTTCAGATAAGTGGATCTAAATGGGAGAGTGGAACATGCTCATTCTTGTCATGTCCCCACCCCTCTACCAGAGAGAGGATGCAACTTTACTGATATCATATCGGGGAAACTAGCCCCATGAACATAAATTGGAATGAATTGAACTAAAAACATGCACATGTGCATAAATCATTAACATACAGTGGAATAAAAATTCATTTCATTCATTCACATGTTCACCATAATTCATTTAAGCAAATACAAGTGCAGAGATTTAAACACAAGAATACTTATCTTGGAAGTGAAGCTCGTCCCGCAACTAGCTATGTCACTACAACATTCCACCCAACCATAGGCCAATGTGCTCATCAATCTCTCAACATAACTGCCACCCCTGATCTGGGCATGATTCCCATAAGGAATAAGGAACATTAGAAGGGTTACATATAGCCAGGGATACAACAAACCTCAACCAAAGCCAACACAGTTGGGTTTATAAGCCTGGAAGGAGATGGAAAGGCTGACTGCTAATCTAGAGAGCTCAACCACAGAGATATGGACACCTGCACCATATTTATCCTGGCTTCTAGAACATCTACACACCCAACACAAGGAATCATATCCTTCTTTGCTACATAGTTCCTCGAGCTGTGCCTTATCTTCCAGTGCTATTCAGGGTGTACAAAGAGGAAAACCATCCCCCTAGATATTTCTATGAGTTTCCTTCTCACACTAGATTAATCAAGCTAGTTCAAACCCCATTTCCACTCCCAAACTAGTTCAAACCAAAACAACAGAGGCATACACAGCAATTGCAAGGTTCTAGGCTTGAAGGAAACATCATGGGATTCAAAATAAAAAGTTTCAACTGAGGAAAAACATCCCCTGAGTGTAGAAATTCTAAATCCTTGATGGCATAAGGAATTTCATAAACAGGATAAGTATCTCGGCACACAATCAACCTCACAGAGAATTATAGAGAATTAGCAGAAGGGGAGAAGAAGAAGAATTAATGAACACGCATTAATGAATGATCAGTAACTGATAATTGATATTATTACATAGGTAATACATCCTTATAAATAAGAAAGGAGTTGCTAGAAGACAACTCAATCTAGCTCATAAATTAGGCTTACTAATTATGATAAACCCCATAGTTGACTAAATCACTTTCCCAATCTATCAAGCAACTCACGAATTAGCAATAGCATGTGTGAGTGATGATGAGTGAAGAAAATACTTGCTAATCCTAGAATATGGAGAGAAAATAATGGAGGATGTGTTGGCAACAAAAGCTGCCAATTTCCTAGTTGACTAGCTTTACCTTATCCATAGAAAAGCAGGATAAAGCAAAATAAGAAGAATAAAGCAGAATCTATTGTAAAGCACATTTACCAATTCTGGATGGCCATAAAGTTGTCAAGATCAACCCAGAATCATAAATAAATCATTCCTAGGATATAAATGGCAAGTGTTGACTCTAAGGTGCAAGTGGATGCCAACTATCTAAGCTACTGGGTAGGAAATTAATCAAATAATGATTAATTATTTTATGAGTGGGTTTATTATATTCCAACACCCCCCTTTAAGCCTGACTTTATGATGATATCCCTGAACTAATCAGAAATGTATATGCATATAGGGCCCAACAATAAAGCTATGGTCACCCTTTTACAATTTATCTTATCCAAAGAAATGAGGAAAGAGGCAAAATCTCAAGGGGAAAATCCTCCCTCAAGAAGGGACATGAAAAGCAATACCAAAAATGCTGAACTACTGGTGTTGCTACTACTCCAAAATAAATGCTGATGTCTGGAGGAGTCTTATTCTTGGGAAGAAGATAAATCTGCTCACATGAATCAAGGACAGCTGTAGGACCATGTAGAACAACTGATATCCAATGATGTGAAGGAAATACTGAAGGATCTTGAGACTTGTAATCAGCTCCAAGATGATGAGATGACTTGAACTTCAAACCAGTAGAAATGAACTGAGCTCCATATAGGTGAAATAACTGTCCAAGCGAATGTATAATGTCTCCATCTTCATTTACACAGAGAGGATGTGTGGAAGTGATCTTATAGGAACATACGGAAGGCATAGGATCAAAGAGTGCAAATGAATGGGCTCCATGGGTTGATATAGCTTCCAAATAATCCAAGAGATCACAAATAAGCACAATAGTAGACTCATGGGAATATACTGGTAAAGAATCCTCTATGGTAGAAGTATGAGAGGAGGAAAGATAGTGATTTTCAAAATTTTCAAGGAGGCTTTGAGACTGAGTGCCAAGAACAAAGGAGGAGCTGCAGAAGCACATGGGATCAAGTATGGTAAGTGGAAAAACTCTAGGACTTTATTTGGCTAAGAAAACATCCTAGAAGTCACTGGGTTGTGCACCATCAAGAAGAGATGCATGCACAAAGTGTGAGAGGTCTGGCATATGGATATTATAATCCATGATAGAAGACATAGAGAACACTGAATGTGTGAGTGAATCATCAATAGCAATAGCATCTCCATTAGTCACTTATTTTTCATCAATAGCATCATAATAAGATGAATCAATATCTTCTACTTCAAGAGACATAGAAAAAGATGGCTCTTCAATATTTTCTTCTTGATTGAAAGAGGAAGCATTCGAATCAAAGAGAGTAGTAGCAACAGGTACTATATGAGAAACTTCTTCTTCATGATCAACTTCATCAGAGACTGTAGAGGCCGAGACATCTTGAGAGAGAGAAATCATTGAGGAGCTAGAGGCACTCTCCACATAGCTAGAAGGATCCTCATTGTCCTTTCCCAAAACTCTATCCAATGTTGTCCAGAGATCCTTTGGGTAATCAACAGAATCAATATGGTAGTGCATGCATGGAGAGATAGCTAGACAAATTGTCGAAACCCCAAAATTTGGAAAAATTTAAAACTTTCAAAAATAATAAACAAAACATATTATATGCAGTTGTTAACTGGTAAAATAGTTTAAGTCTCTTTAAAAGCAACTGAGTAACTAATAAATTATTCTGTACTTTGTAGAAACAATTTTCTTTTCAACTTCTGACTGTTTGTCTGTTTGCAACATAAGGTGGTTTGTCGTCTAAGGGCTGGGGCTTACTTAGCTTTCGAGCTAACACGGCTGTTTACTCTTATTTACAGGTCTACAGGTATAAGTATGGTTCGAAGCTAACAAGTAATTTGAGGTTACAATTTCAGTTTTTCTGCATAAACTTATTTCGGTAAAAGAAATTGTGCTAGATAGATATATCTAATTTCTCAAGGTATTACCTTCGCTACTACTGAAGCTTTTCTTAGAAATAGAGAAAACTGCCTTAATGTCTATAACCATAATAGTAAAGGTTTATTTCCTTCAAGGTCATAAATTAATAAGTTTTCAAAATAAATGATAACCTTATGTATGTCCGTTCCGAAGAATGTATCTATGAATTCTTACTGGGCAGTTATCATTTAGAGAGTTTCAGTCTTATAGACTGACTTCTTTTGTTTTGATGAAGTTCTAATAATAATCCTTCATATTTAGAATTTATTTTGTTTATCTTTCTATGTATGAGAATAATTATTTACATAAGTTCAAAGTTATTCCAATTACAGCACCTATAACTTATGCTTCTCAACAAGTATTCATTTTATGGTTGAAGTAAAGTATTTTGAAAGTTTAACACAATTTACAGGTAATAATGATTTTAGATCCAAACTGTAGGATTCAATTCTAGATCCTTTTATTTTATCCCTTAAGTTATCTCTTGATCAGATTATCAATCAAGGAAAGATACTATCCTTCCAGTCTATTCTACTTCACAGCCTTCTATAACTTTTGAGTTTAAAAAGTGCTCATGTTTACTTGTTACCATCATTATTATAAAATAAAAAGAGTTAACTCCTCAGGGTAAAAGTATCTAAACTAAATACTAGTATTAACCCCAATTTGTTATTAATATAAAAGAGCATAACCTCAAGTACCTATACTCCAACAAATAATTAAATGAGCACCTTTAACTTCTTACAAACCCAAAGATAATATTGAAGTTGTAGATTATTACAACTAAACTATGCTCTGGTTCCAAAGCTATCCTAAGGGAATGCTAAGCTAGCTTATAAGGTTATTTGTATAACCCTAAGTCACATGCAACAAGTTAACAATGTTAACATGCTAATGTAAAAGCATGACGTTAGAGATTGATATCTAAATAGTATATATTATATACGAAAATACTATGACCAAGGTGAAATCATAATATTGTTATCACATTACACTAGCAAACAAATATATTTGCAAAGGACTAATACATGGCAAATGATTATGTGCAGATTAACTATGATGTATCCCCTCCTTTAGAACTTTCCAGTGATTATTCGGTTTGTAACATAGCAACGTAGAGGACTTTGGAAATGGTATCCAACATCAAATGATTTATAAATCATGCTACGTGGTCGATTCTATGCCACACTCCATCGTATATAAGTTTGACTGAACGAACCCTAGCTCCTTATTTTTCTTCGCCCTCGGGCCCTCGGCCGCTCTGCTGGTTTTTTTGGCCGAGCCACTTTGTTCCTCCTGTTGTTTCACCGCTCATCGTGAGCACTGTCAGCTATTCGGTAGTTTAACGGGGTGCTTACCACCGTGTTGTTGCTCTGTCCCTCGCCGTTGTTCAAACTAGTTTTAAGTGGTGGCAGTTTGCCATTTCCTGTACCTTCCAGCGTTCTAGTTCCTTTATCATGGTGTTGCTGGTTTGTGCCTCTAACTGGAGAATAACTCAAAATACTTTGCTGAGTTCTTAACTGTCCAAGATTCGCTGGGCAGAAGGCATTATCTCAGTGAGGGTTTGCTGACAGGTAACAAACTATACTTTGGTTTCTTAGTTCCTCAGATTGATTGTATAATTTTTATTATTTCTTTAGGAATTTTAAATCATTACTAAACTCTGCGCACTGTTTTTCCCTTTTTGCAGCCGAACCTGGTTCCCTCCAACATTTTCACCAGAAAAGATGCTACGGCTTCAAAATCCGGGTAAGCCTTGGTCCTTCCTCGGCTTATCGCACTGTGTGAATCCCTTATGCGATGTGTACAGGATTGGTTGATGTGGTTCTTTCGCTGTCCTCCAAGGATGTTCGATTTGTTCATTTTAAACTTGAACAAGGGTTTAACCCTCTCTCCTTTGAGGAGAACTCTCCGGCTACGGCCGTGAGTACATGCCTTACATGTAACTGTTGTTTTAGCTTAAAAAAAAAACTTAACGGGCTTAAGTCTAGTAATTACTGTTCTTTAGAGGAAAGCCTCTTTACAGGCTGCGTGCCTTCTTGTATATCTTGTTACATTTTTGGGTTATTACAATGAAACAGAACTTCGTTGTTCTTATGGTTATTAAAAGAGTTTTAGGGTTTTTAAACCCTCGGTTCCATAATATTTTGGAAAAACAGTCTCTTTTTACTGTGCCTCCTTACTGTGTAATGGAAGGATTTATATAAAGTATTTTTACTGTGTTATTTAATAACCCATCTTGTAAGAAAATATTACATGTTATTTGGTTTATTTAAATTAATTTTATGAAGAGACATTTGTCTCTTGATCTTCTGTTGTTTCTTCTTAGAATCTTTAAGCTCAATAACTGAGCGTCCTGTACAAATGGTTGTTCTTCTCAAACAGAGTTATATATATATATATTTTTTTAAATAATAAATAAAGCGTTATTTTATCTTAAGTCTGTTTTAAGAAGATAAATTAATTATTCAGGTTTAAGATTTGCTTTATTATGTAATTCATAATGCAGTTATGTGAATCCTTATGTTAATTTACAGTGATTATTTACTTGGAGTAAATAACTGTCTAGGGTTTTAACCCTTCCTTACAGTCTGTAAGATATTTTCATTCTGGTTTTAATATATTATATGATACTGTGATATAATTATTAAAACTATCATTTACTTACTTAAATTTTTTTTTATATAAT
>LPNX010623798.1:60000-78967 GCA_001517045.1 Pseudotsuga menziesii | reverse complement strand
TGGAAAGAAAATTTAATCCTCTTATTAGGAATATAGTCAGTTATAAAAAGGTTTAAACTTATGACTTCAAAACTAAATACAGAGATATACACATGTTCTTCTATCATTAGTGTTTTCATTTCCACTCTGTAAAAACTGCACTCCCTTCAAAATAAAAAGACATTCATAACTTAACTGCATGAATACTTGTGCTAGCTTTCATTTCATTTTATTGCTAGTATATTTTTTTTTTATAAAAACAGTTACTTACAGGACTAAAATATTCAAAACTGTAAGAATATAACTAAGAGTTAAACAAAAAGACATTTGTGTAGACTGCAATTAAAATAGGGCTCAGTTCAGAAGTTTACTACTTCTCCACACTGAGACACTGTGCTAGAGTACTATCTGATGATATCATATGTGGAAGAACGCAGTGATACAAACAGGTTCTGCTACTAACATTTCAAGATACTAAACAATTATTCAACATATCAATAACTATAACTTTTATCCATCTATTCCCAGGAAAACATAAAGAAATGAATAAAAAACATGTTTAATGCGGTGCACAACAACAGCAATGGGAGGCCGTTCCTCCCTACCAATTCCTGGAGAGCGCTCAGACAGCGACTTCTCAGGACCCCCGATCTTGCTCTGTCTCCCTGGCTTGGAACTAGGTGCAGCAAAACAAATACAGTCTTCAACTCAATATCCTTTAGAACTATCAGTCAGTTCCCTCTGCTCAAAATAGCTGTAATCAGCCTCAAGTTACTGCAAACATTCACTCAAAACACTTCCTTACTGTCTTTCCCCTTTTCCTCAAATGAAATTCCTGAATAACATTCAGCTGAATGAATTCTTCCTGGAATAATAACTAAGCAGCCTGAGCTCTCTTCATTGAGTACTTTTAAAGATTGCCTAGGTCTTAATTGGGTTAACTATCATTTAATGAGCCACATGCTCACATTTCACTTTCTTGGGGAATCATGACCCCAAATATAGGGAAGTTGCCACCTGCAACTCAGGAAGTGCTTGAGGATGCTGCCACTTGTCTTTTGCCTTTCCACCTAGTTCCAACCACTAGTTAGACCAGTAACCTCTTTTAACAGCTCTCCCATGCTGTTGTCTCCATAATTTATTTATTATTAATAAAATATTCTCAATTACACTCCATAACTGTTGACTCTACTGAGTCATCAATCCCTACTTAGGATTAAGTTTAACATAATGTCTCAGAAAATAAAATAAAACAATTTACATAAATTTACAAAATTGGGGTATGTGACACAAATAGCTCTAGTTTCTCTATCACAATCATTCAACTAGTCACTTGCCTTTTCATAAGACTCTTCACCAGCTCCAATAGATATATCATAGAGACCTTGTCTCTTTATATATGAAGTCATCTTCCATTTCCACTCTGAAAAGCTTGTGCATGGAGAAAGAAGAGGAATTGATACTCTTGAATCCATTTGAAGTTGAACCTGCAAAATAAACCTACAAATCTGAAAAGGAGTATTAATTAATGAACTCTCAAAGATCTAATATCATGTAGAGCTTTGAAATCCTCAGCTCGGATACCATGTAGAACTTGAACTTTGAGAACCTTAGATCCGATACCATGTAGAAATTCTAAAGCCTTGATGGCATAAGGAATTTCATAAATAGGCTAAGGATATAGGCACACAATTAGCCTCACATAGAAGTGTAGAGAATTAGCATAACAAGAGAAGAAGAATAATTAATGAACACACATTAATGAATGATCAGTAAATGATAATTGATATTATTACATAGGTAATACATTATTATAAAGAAAAAAGGAGTTGGTAGAAGACAACTAAAGCTAGCTCATAAAGCAAGCTTACTAATTATGATAAACCCCATAATTGACTAAAGCACTTTCCCAATCTATCAAGCACCTCACTAATTAGCAATAGTATGTGTGAGTGATGATGAGTGAAGAAAAGACTTGCTAATCCTAGAATATGGAGAGAAAATAATGGAGGATGGGTTGGCAACAAAAGCTGCCAATTTCCTAGTTGACTAGCTTTACCTTATCCATAGAAAAGCAGGATAAAGTAGGATAAAGCAGAATAAGCAGAATCTACTGTAAAGCACAGTTACCAATTCTGGATGGCCATAAAGTGGTCAAGATCAACCCAGAATTAGAAAGAAATCATTCCTAGGATATAGATGGCAAGTGTTGACTCTAAGGTGCAAGTGGATGCCAACTATCTAAGCTGGTGGGTAGGAAATTAATCAAATAATGATTAATTATTTTATGAGTGGGTTTATTATATTCCAACACTGAGCTGAAATTGATTTCACCAAATGATCAATAGTTTTGCGTGGGTGAAAATGGCTTAAAAACCACCTAGAAATCATGGTTTCTTCCTCAATCTGTTGGGAACTGTCAAAATCGACTTCCAGCCGTGGGAGAATGGAAGCAAACTACAAAATTATCTAGGAGAAAATGGAGGATGGAGGACTGAGGAGAAAAAAAATCAGATGTGTGAGAGTAATGAGGAATGCAGCTACCTACGCGAGGAAAAACAACTTCCTGAGAGAGAGAAATTATGGTTACATGCACATGAGTGTAGAAAATGCAGTTGTCTTCCTCCATGTGAGGGAAAAATGAATAAGATATCCTCCTTTGGGCATGCATTTGGTCAAATACCGACGGCGCTACAAGAATTGATGGATTCCCACACCTCCCAAGCCCCAAGGAAATAATTGCCCAACTAACTCCTAGAGAAATTTAAATGGCTAGTGAATAGGATAAGAAAGGTGGTTGGTAGTTGATGGGTTCTTCTTTTGAAACCTGGCTTCTCCACATTGGCTCAGAGGTTAAATATCTTCCCCCCTTTATCCTTAGGAAATATTGCCCCCATATCATTATTTGTTGCATTGACATAGTTGGTTGTGGGTATTCTAATTAAACTACATATGTACATGATGACCAAATTTATAACGTGCCTGGCTAGCACAAAATACCATCATCATCGATCTAATTGTCGACCATAAAATACTAAATCGATGGTGGGGACTTTCCCTTGAGCTCCACACCATGATTAATTACAATATATACATCATATACATTTTAATACAATCGGGGCCAAAACCGGGGTGTTACAATTCTGATACTTGGAGCTTGTTCTTCTTCTATCATCTGGATCGCTAGCAACATTTTCATATTCTTTAGTCAGCTTTTGGTCCCATTTAGGATTTTGTTTGGAATAGGTTTTGGATTTGGATCTAGATTCTCTTGAGGTTCAATCTCAATATGAATATCATGTTGATCTTGTTCCACATATTCTCAATCTAAAAGATTAGACAACACGTCATCTTCAAATGGAAAAGAAAGAGAGTTATACCTTCTTCTGCTTTGAATTGTAGTTGAGATTGTACTGGATCTTTGTATGGAAAAAAGTGTGAGAATGCATATGCCTTCGAGGCATGGATTGAAACACCATTCCCTATAATATTCCCAATTGATATATCATATATATCCAATGACTCAGGACCAAATACTACTCTCTTTTGTGGTCCAATATGTGTCATATGATATACAAACAACAAGTTTACTTCCATGGAGGGAACACAAAGCACATATTGGAACTCTCCATGCTTGATTTTAATGGAACCTCTCCTGATAGCTGGGATATAAGAATCATATCCCATATGGATGCTTGGTCCTCTAGAGAGATCGAGAGAAGTGAAGGATTCTTTGGAAGCAACCACGTGGTTGGATGCTCCTGAGTCAATCAAATAAGCCTTTGAGCGTGTGAATCTCGCTTTCAAATCACGGATCCTCCCATGTTCTTTTTTTTGGTTTCCAACTTGAGACTTATTTTCACCTTAAGGAAGGGAAATGGTGTTCTGTTCAAGGAGCTTTGGCAGTTGTTCAATGGTATTCTTCATACAATGACTTTATGGACAAAATCCTCTCATGCAATATGAACATTTAGTCTTTTCAAACATCTTGTTCTTGTTCTTGTTCTTCTTGGAACCAGAGGTTCCATGAGAAGGGTTCTTCTTTTCGTCGGGCTTTGAATCAACATTCTTGTTCTCTTTGTTTCCCTTTTTATTGCACATTCCCAGAGTCTACAACTAATAGGGCCTGATTCTTGGAGGCTTTGAGCACTCCCATCTGAATCAATTTATCTTGTTCCTGGATTAATGATTATGCAAAATGCATCTAGAGATGGCATTTTCCAATTTTGGATAGATAGTATTACAGAGTTGAAAGTAGATACAAAGGCTGAAAATTCTAAGACAATAATACCCAGAATTGAGAGCACAAGCTGCTCATCTTTCTTCTCAATCCCACATTGCTTGCATTGTAAGACTAGGGATTTGTATTTCAAGAAGAGCTGTTGAATTGTCTTGAAGTTTTTGGGCTAGAGTGCAATCATCTCATTCTCCAAAATATGGCCTCTTAGCTCATCCTATTTTCCAAACAAGAATTCAAGCTTGTACCATAATTCCTTCAGAGTTCTGAGTCCCACAAGGTGGAATAATGGCTCCCTAGATACACCTAGGATCAGAACAAATCAATTGTTTGTACCTAGTGCTTGGAAGTTCCATGGTTTCATTAGGGCCATTTGTTGTCCATTTTTTGCATGTTCACACCCCCTCGGGGGAATTGCAATAAATTACATTGCATGATGGTTTCTTATGTAAAACACTTGGCCTTATTGGGAATTGTTCATCAAATTTATTATTCTTGAGTGTTTTTTCCCTCATTAGTTATATGACACTTTCTTAAGCGACATATAATTTCAAGGTTTTCACTCAAAATCCTCCATAGTCAGGATGGTGAAGTAGGTGATTATTCCTTGGTAGGATTATTAAATCCTAGGGTCTATGTATTATACCATTCTAGTCATATTCCCAAAGTTTCATGGACATGCACTAAGTCTTTCGTAGTTTTTTTCTAATTTTTAGATTTTTAATAAAATCATCGATAAGGTGTATTTAATTGTAAAATTTCAAAATGTCATAAAATAAGGCCTAGTGAGCCAATTTGGACATGGGGATGCTCTTTTTTGGACCAATAAACCACACTTAACCCCTAAACCCACTTTTGAGATTCAAATTAGTAATTTTCAATTATTAATTTTTATTTTCTCTCCAAAATAACTCAGAGGGTCAAATAATTGGGAAAATGGAGAAAATCCAATTCCTAAATCAGTGGAAGATGGTATAGGACATGTCTCTGAGGTGTTAATAGGATTGAGGATCATGTCTAGGGAATTAATAAGTATGTGGGAGCATCTACAGTCAACAAGGAAGATGATCCAACTCAACTCCTTTAAAGGGGGGCACATTCTCTCCATTGAGGGTGCAATCCTCCAAATGGAGCACTACTACATAAGGCTCAAAATTCCAATGAAAGTTTTCCACGAAATAGTTAAAATCGATGTTTTTGTGGAAAACAGTTTAAATTTTTGGAAAAAAATGAAAATTCCCCCAACTTTTGTCGCAATAGCTATGGTATGGACCTTTCATCGCTATAGCGACAAAACGTCCATACCATCGCTATTGCAACAAAAGTCGAAATTACTAAGTTATATTCTTATGTTTTTCTTCAAATGTATGGTATTTGCATGAGAATATTTTATGGAGGAATTAATATTTCACTTATCTCCATTAGGTACGAGAATGTAGAGACCCATGTTGATGATTTTTTGGAATAATGCTAGTGAGATAAGGAAGATGAAGAAATAAAGTTGTATACAAGGACTTCCTTTTCCATCATTGAAGTTCCTATTTTCTGCCATATACCTTATTGGGAATAAGGTATAATGAATTAGGTTGTTAATTGATATATTTAATGTATTCCCCAGTTTCCCAATTGGTTGAGGAGGGTTCGTTTTCTAACTTTGTGCACAACAAGTAGCCCAACATCACGGCCACGATAAGATAAGCTATACTACTGAAGGTGACGACTAAAGAAATCGCAGTTCATGCATTGACCATTGGTTTAGAAAGAAGGAAGATTTATTGCTGGTGGGCATACACCCTCTTGATGAGCAATTGCCAAGTGGGATATTTTTTAGGAATGTGTCAACCACTCCTTCAGAATACCATTAGTATAAATTTATAATTCATCATTGAGTATCGCCGTAAATAGTATTATTGCATGTTAAGAATTAGTCGATGTTATTTATTTAATGTAGGTTACTATATAAGCATCACATCCATTTACTTTATTATGTATAAATAGAAAAATGACTCGGTGGCCTAGAAAAATGACTCGGTGGCCTAGAAAAATGACTCGGTGGCCTCATAAGAATCACGTGTCTCTTCACTATGATTCTTTTGGCTTTATCGAATAATTGAACTATCGCTTAGGAAACCCACAACAAAAACCATCGCCTCTTGTGTTTCAATATTATTTGTATCGTATTTTATAATAGGAATTATGTTTTGGGTACAGATTGCAAATATCACCATGCATGTGATTATTGGAAACTAAGTAATTTCTCACCACTGAACCTTTGGACCCTTCCATGAACCTTAGGTCTTAAAATGATGGAATCTAAGTGATGGGTGAACCTAGATGGAAATATATCATAGAAGAATACTAATCTAGATTTCCCTCTTTGATCACTCATGAATATTATCCTTTACATTTACATTTGAGTGTCCTTTTGTTTATTTTCTTTGATCACTCATGGATATTCTCTTTTACATTTGCATTTCAGCGTACTTTTGTTTACTTGAATGGTTTCAGACATAAATATGTGAGTTTTCTAGGAGCCGATATTTTAAGTGACAAATCGTATTTTATTTGTTCATTTCAAACATGTTTTGATGATATGTGTTTATACTGTAGTTTTATACATATTAACACTTCGTTGATAAATATGTTTTAATCTTCTTATGGTTGGTTTTCTCTCAACATTAGTCTTCTCAATTAAACAAAAACACTAAAATGGGATGATTCTATATTATTTATTTATAACGCATATTTTTGAACTATTTGTAAAACACTTTGATTATTTATCTATGTTATTTATCACCAAGTCTAATAGTAAACTATGGTGATGATGCAATAGAAACTAATTTCAGTCATGTTCTCTTCATGGTCATTAAAACCATGTGTGCTACTCTTTTAGTGAAAGTCCATACTCCACAATGGTGATTGGTAGGTTTAAATTGATTTGTGGTTTAATTATTTAGGGAAATAACTATTGTAAGCCCTAGTCCTATATATTTAAATCGTTAGATCATCTATAATCATCAAGTGAATAATCTTAATGATCTAAACCCTAATATTATATAAATTATTACCTCATTTATCATCGAGGGTTACCTCAAGCATCCATGAGCCAAAATTCCCCCAAAAAATTACGAGACACCTCATGGGTTTGAGTCTCTTCCATTAATCTATATTTTTAAATTAAAAAAAAATCTTTTTTTACTATAAAGCATTTTAAAAATGCTAGAAAAAAATAAAATATATAAATATAAGTAGCAACCTGAAAATTTTGAATACATCATAACATGGATATATGACTTATTCTATAGCGATGAAAGGTCCATACCATCGCTAATGCGACGAAAGTCGAAATTCCTAAGTTATATTCTTATGTTTTTCTTCAAATGTATGGTTTTCTCATTATCTATTTTGTTCATATTATGTTATAATACATAATAAAAATAATAATGAAATTACATGTAACTTTTTAACATTAAAAGTATTCACTATTATCTAAGAGTTCCCTTATTTATATAATTTCACAGTATTATTATCCAAGTTAAATCCCCTCTTTGGATTCATTCCTTCCTCATGGATTTCAATCATTTTAATAATATTTAATCATATGCATCATGAATATAGACTCATAACTAGTTTTACTATAGTGAATATTTTAAATAACACACTTAATACCAATATTTCTATAGTGAGATATTCAATAAAAAGTATGAATAAATACTAATTTTGATTCCACCATTTATACACTGCCTTTTATTAACAATAGACCTCTAACTGGATTTATACATGGCCTTTACACTTTGTAGCAATAAATCTTCTGCATTCCATGTTTTTAAACAATATGACTAATTGTTAAGAAAATTACATAGAATAATAGTGTAGTAAAATACCCACTTATGTGTTCAGTCTTGAGGATTTCCTGACCATATGAAATTGATTAGATTGATACACCCAAGCATATATTAATAAAATTTATGTTCCTTTAACTATTTAATCACCCTCAATCCAAGCCAAGTATGTTGGAAGTCAAGTCACTTAGGTACAAATCAAATATTTATTCATCTTTTCAACATAGGACCATCTTAGTCCAGTGATTTAAAGACACTCCCTTAGCTAAACACCTAATGCATATCTATGTCCTTGGAACAATGATAGCTTGGAATGGGTTATTCTCTTTCTATCACAATCATAAACCAAGGAAATTGTTTTACCCTTAATTTGTAGGTTCAAAAAAATGACATCTATGCCAAAATAGTATGCCTCCAACCCAGACAATATAGCAGGCTTCCAATCCAAATAATGCAACAATATATAAATATATGGCCATATAGTTTTCTCAACATGATCCTTGATTAACTTATAGTTCTATGTAAGCCATTTGCATCTTGTAAAATAGTTAATTGGAATTCCACTAACCTTCTCTTAAACTCTTTAATTTCCTCTTTTTCTCATGAATTGTTATTCATTTTTTTATTTGAATTGTTCTTTTATTTTGGGGGAATCATCCATTTTCTCAATAATTCTTCTCTTTTGTATAAAAAAGTTTCTATTTTTATTAAATCATTTAAGTTTAGTGTGAGGAATATATATAACAATAATATAAAGGGTTTGGACGAAAATTATAATTTTTTTACTACTTTTTAGATTTACTCCCTTAATTAACCTCAAACAAATTATTTTTTGACTTCCATGGTTTGACATAATGTTGAAAATTGAATTTTATATTACGATTCCTTAAATGTGTCCATATGGATAGTATTGATATCCCAACTGTGTCAACCAAGGTCAATCACACTTGAATTTATTTAACGATGGAAAACCATGCTCAACATAGTTAAGCACATTGAGTGTTGTAATGTTTCATAACCATATTAAGAAGTTGCAGCCCAAGTGTTGAGGCCTGGAAATTCCCAGGTGACAACAGCAAGGGATTCTCCCCAGTCAACGTTCCCAATTATCCTGTGACTGTTTGGTGTAGGGAATCCATCCAGTTTGCGGTCCGGCTATTGTAGGTCATGTAACAAAAATAAAGTTTTTTTACCGGATTGCGGCCCGATCCACCGTATATATTTTTATGTTTTTGACTTAAAATATGATATGCACATGCCTACCTAACATGCAAATTGATTGAGAATGCAGGGAACGTTCACAATGTGATGTACAGGTTCTTACCTCTCATCTTGACTTCCCCACATCTAAATCACACACCATGCAATAAGTACTGACTAGGCTATCTCTAGAGAGCTAGATATTAATTCATGAGTAATGCAATACTATCCACATGTTATGGAAAATCACAGATAGCTATTCTATAACCCAAAACATATAAACATGAATAAAAGTATACATGACAGGATAGCTCATCAATAGTTAAAAAATCTCATTACTCATAGTGGAAAACATCACAGAATATGCTAGAGAACATTCAGGCAAGAACATAGGTTCATAAAGTTAGAACGCTCTCACAGTTAATGAAACATAGTTGAAAACAAAATAGTTCCCATTCAACATCATTCATTTTATCACATTGAGACATTCCACATAGCACCTTCTCCAACAGGCAAAATTTGCAATTTCTGATTGTAAAACGAAATAGTTCCTCTTACAAACAATAGTTCACAAGTTTTTCCAAGGAAAAAGCCCCTGTAAGTTTTAACTTTCCTATATTTAAACCAAATCAGCTAATCTCTTGGGCTACCTCCAAACGTGTGACCTTTGGGTTCCTTCAAATCATTTAATATCCCCATTTTTGTCTTTTCTGTGAGTACTCATGATTCACTTCATGCGTTACGTTTTTAGAGTACTCAGCAAAGTGGGATTCGCTTGGTAACTGACAGATCTTTCCAAGCCTAGGCTTTTGTCGCCATTGATTCTTCTACTCCGTCTCCCCGCTATGTCTTCTCGTTGTAGTAATTTATAAAAAATCTCTTGAGTTAATCTGCAATTACACGACATGTATTATTAATCAGGACTGTATTTTCAATAAAACCAAACTGCGTCAACGAAACGACTGGTCATCAAAAGAGGCCTTATACTGTCATAAAAAAAACTTAACAAACACCAGAACCACTGTCTCGTCCATAAGGGTTTAAAAATGACAAAACGACAGGGAGAGAAAACTTATCGGCGGCTTAAAATACTAAAACGTCGGCCGAGGTAGTCTTTCCCACAGCCATGTTGGCGGATGTCCAACAGGCAACGGGACCTGTGAGACCGTTAAGTTCATCGAATTCGAAAAATCTAGACTCAAAATCTAGGTGAAAAAGTCTCAGTCAACGAGTGGAAGGACATCAACGTCAAACACTCAGTGTGTTACACGGCCGTAAGGGCGGAGGAGGAAAGACTATGGCCTCTGATCCAACACAAGGTGACGAAGACCCGACAAAGCATCGGCGGGCGGACCGGTTGTATGTCGGATACTTAGTTTATTTGGGAGCCGCAAAGGCGGAAGATATACATACTAACTCCTCCGATAATGTGAACAAGCCAAACAAAATGATGCAACAAAAAAGAAGTTAAGGTCATCGTTCAATTTCCGCAGCGGAGGCTCCCTAAGGAAACATGGTGCCGATAAGTTGCTTAAACGAATTCCGAAACAATGGTTAGAATGGGAACTAAGTTCCTAAGAGGAAAATGCAGCTCGAAGGGTAACAAGACAAACTCTAAACTCCGCAACCCATAGCAGCTTCAGACATAAGCAATTTTTTACAACATGAAAAGAGTTAACCTCAAAAATAGTCTGAGATTAAAGCACGACAAAGAGTTCATGGATCCAAACGATTCAAGGAAATATTAAAATCATGAGGAGGTCCAAAATTTAAAAAATTTGGGGGAAACAATTGTAGCTGCAACAATTGGCGACTACTTGGTGAACCTAGATCTTTGGACAATTATTCCTTGAGTGACAGACTATTAACAACAAACGAACCTATTGAATTCTTCCATCTATCTAGATTTCTCAAATGGAAAATATATGTACCTTTAATCATTGATGATAGTCCGATTTGGGAGAGTGGAAACCAGGATTTTCAAGTCAAGATAACTCTTTTGAGGTCGAAAGATGAATTTCATTTGTTACCTATGTCTTCAGGTAGCTGCCAGCTCGGACACCATAGGATTGTAGCATATGTTAAACAAAAATATTCATTTGTTCCTCATTCCCATGTCGTTTTGCACCTTTCGTGCTTTTGAACTTTTGTTCTTTTCGTATGAGTCCTCCTACATGCCTTTCTTTTTGAATTTTGATTCAGGCTCCTATATTCCTAGTGTCCTTTTGCGTAAGAGATGTATTCATGTTTCAGCTCGCGGACGGAGAGGAACTTTCAACGATTTAGTACTTATATGGTTCAGCATTTGTTTTGATATATAATGCATTCATAGGAGCTTTCGACTCATATCTGCCTTTTGGTATGCAATTCTTGGCATGGGATCATTTATATATAATATAATGTTTACCTTGCTTCTTTTCCATGGGCCCTTTGCTGTCACTCCCTAGGACATTTTAAACGTGACATGGATTGAGCCTCAAAATAGTATTCCAGACCCTTTGATTTTGGTTTATTTCACAAGGGTTAAGCAGGACTTCAATGCGTACATAGCTACTCGAGAAAACTACTAAAATGGAAGAAGTTCTTTTAGATAAACAATAATACATAGTCTTATACCCAAGAATTTTAATCATTCCAAAATTATGATGTTCTCCATGCAACCGCGGGTTTTCCTCCTTTATTGAAATCGGTAGAATTTAAACTAAAACAAAACTGAACTACATAACTGAAAGAAGACGGCCAAGCCATATTATTTATATACAAGATAGAATAAAACAAACAAAACTCAAGAGAAATAAGGTTTGAGAACTAAGCCATTTACTGGTAAGTTCTCCTCCCACCGTTGTAAATCTTGCAACTTATAAGTTGAAGGGCCAAGCTTTGCCGCAATCTGGAAAGGACCTACCGACAATTGTTGGAATTTCGTGTGTTTTCCTTTCTCATCATGGGGGTGGTCCCACTTGAGAACCAAATCTCCCACCTCAAAGTCTTTTGTTCCCACCTTGTGTTTATCAAACCATATTTTTACTACCTCTTGTTGTTGCTTAAAGCGTTCTATGGTTTTAGACCGAGACTCCTTTACCTTCAGGAGATTATATATCCTCATTTGCAAGACTTCAATATCCGATCCTCTAGATTCTTGAGCTATTATGGAAGAGGGTAGCATGATATTGGGGGGTAGAATGGCCTCTTTACCATACACAAGGGTATACGGAGACACTCCTATCGAAGACTTGGGGGTGACTCTATTATCCCAAAGGGCGTTTGGTAAAGTTGAGTGCCAACTGCTCTGATTTTCTATCACCGTCTTTTTTAAAATCCTAGTTAGGTTCTTGTTGGTAGATTCAGCTAAGCCATTTCCCTGTGGATAATAATTAGCAGAGTAATGCAACTTAATCCCTTTCTCATGAGCAAAAGCAATTAATCTTATTGAGGAAAAGTAAGTAGCGTTATCTAAAACTAAAGAAACTGGAACTCCAAACTTGGTCATAAGATGGTCTTGCAAGAAGTCTATGACCACATTCTCATTTATTTTGTGCAACGAGATGGCTTCGACCCAGCGAGTGAAGTAGTCAGTTGCTGTCAGAATATACTTGTGTTGCAGGGAAGGATTCGGCTTTATCTACCCAATGATATCTAACCCCCATTGTTCAAAGGGCTCTGTTATTATCACAGGCTTCAATGGCCCTGCTTCTTTACCTTGTCTTCCACTACACCTTTGACAAATGTCGCACTTCCTAACATGGGCATGTGCATATTTGAAAAGTGTGGGCCAATAGTATCCGGCTCTGAGAATTTTGTGAGCTGTAGTATCTCCCAAAAAAAGTCCCCCAGCAGGCCCATCATGCAAATCTATCATTACCTTCTTTGCATCTTCTTTCTCTAAGCATATAAGAAGAACTCCATCGTATTTTTTTCTAAATAATATTCCTTCAATAATTTGATAGGAGGCTGATTTAAGACGCAGTGCTCTTCTTTGCTTAGAATTACAATGTTCTGGCAACGATCCTGTCTGAAGGTAATGCACAAGGTCGATACCAAGATTCTGGGGCTGTGAAAAGAGGATATACATCCATCAAATGTAATTCAGCCTCGTCTTCCCAGGCATGTTCTTCATTGTTCCTATTTTCAGTCATTAGTCTGTACAACCCTTGCCCTTCAACTATAGAAGCTGTCCTGAACTCGAGGTCATATTCCTGAAGAGCTGTTACCCAATTACCCATTATTTCTCCTAACTCCTTCTGTACAAAAAGAGACCTCACAGCTGGGTGTGGGACGATTACCTTGGTTCGGTTTTTTAGTATGTAGGGCCTGAATTGTTTCACTGCTTTGAACACTGTGTAATCTTGTTTATCTATAGCCGAGTAATTCAATTCGGCCCCTTGTAGACCGGTGCTCATAAAATATATGGGGAATTCATCTCCCCCATCTTCCTTCTGAGTAAGCACAGCTACTAGCGAATCATCAGATGCGAAAGTGTACAGAATAAAATCTTTATCGAAATCTGGAATTTTGAGCGAGGGTGAGTGCACCACCATGGTTTTAATCTTGCTGAATTTGTTCTTTTCACCCTCAATCCACTTGAATTGTACACTTTTCTTTACCATTTGCTGCAAAGGTTTAACAATTTGATCGAAATCTGGCACAAACCTTCGCACGAAGTTTATTGTCCCCATAAATGATTGCATGCCCTTTTTATTATGGGGCAAGGGGATCTGTTCAATGGCCTTGATCCTTTCTGGGTATATGGAGATTCCCTTCTTTGAAACTACGTGACCCAGCAACTTACCCTCTGTAACAGCGAACACGCACTTCTTGGGTTTGAGTGAGATACCATATTTTCAGCAGCATTCAAAAATATGCTTTAGATGAAACGCGTGTTCTTCTCTCCTCTTTGAGAATATTGTGATGTAATCAAGGTAGACTACAGCACTACGGCCAATCAAACCACGGAAATCTATGTCCATAGCCCTCTGGAACGTAGCTCCAGCGTTTATAATCCCAAAGGGCATTCTTCGGTAAGTGAAAGTTCCCCACCTGGTCCTGAATGTTGTTTTCAATCTGTCTTCTTCATCTACCAATACTTGATTGTAACCTGAGAATCTGTCTAATAAAGAAAATAGTTCAGAACCTGAGACCATTTGTAGTAGTTGCTCCATGGGTGGAAAAAGATAATTGTCTTTATCCGAAGCGTGATTCAAGTTTCTAAAATCTACACATAGCCTAATTTCTCCAGATTTCTTCCTAACTGGTACCAAATTTGAGACCCATTCCGAGTGTCTAACCTTAAAAATGATTCTAGCATCCAATAATTTCTTGACTTCACTCTGGATTAGAGGTTCCAATTTTGGGTGCATTTTCCTTAAAGGTTGTTGATAAGGTTTAACTCCAGATTTGATGGGGACAACATGTTGGATGATACTGGTGTCAAATGTCTTCAGATCTTCGTATGTCCAGGTGAAAACATCTTTATATTGATTAAAAATACCGATGAACTTATTTCTTTCCACTGGTGAACAACATTTTCCAAGATTCACATATTTAGGCTTTGTCTCAATTCCTACATTTATCAATTCGAACTATAGAGATGAGCTATGAGTCTTCACGTTTGTTGGTCTTCTAAATTTTTCATTTAAATCAAACATCCGTTCTAAGGTTCTGGCTCCGTTAGGGATGAAATTATCAAATTTCAGCTCGGCCTGATGTTCTTCATCATCGATAATCACCCCTTTAAATACCTCGTCATTCGTTAAGCATTCTATAATCTGTTGATCGTCGTCGAACACTCGTAGGTTGGTAATCATATCTGGAACCGAGGGCCTGAAAAGTAATTCAACGGAGCACCGATTATTAGATGGCACAAGCCTAGCAGCTGATGTGGCCAATAAGTCAGCTGCTGCATTCTTAAGTCTTGGAAATGATATAATATTAAATGCGTTAAAACATTTGATTAAATCCCATACCTCATTTTGATAAGATTTTAAGTGAGCAGAAAGGAAATGTATTTGATTCCTAATTTGTTTTACAATTATTTCATTATCTCCAAAAACTTTCAGATTATTTTCCTTTAATTCAATTGCTTTCCTTAAACCTTGAACCAATGCTTCATATTCAACTGTGTTATTTGTACATTCAAACTCTAACCTACATGAAAGAAAATGTTTGTTCTTCTCGGGGTCTATCAGGACACAGCCGGCTCCTGACCCTTCTGACGTTTTAGATCCATCAAAAAAAAGTGTCCAAAAATTGCTAACTACTATATGGGAATCTACTTCTACTGCTAAGTTTACTATTTTACAATCGATTTCATCAGCCTGTGAAAACCGAAGGAGATCATGTTGAGCGTCTGATGTGTCGCTGGCTTCTTCTGCTTGGTAATTTCTCGGTTCTAACTCAATGAAGTAATTTCCCAAAATAGAATCCACTGGTTTGTTTTCTTCCTCAAATTGAGTAACGTTGTATTTCATATGGGGCTGCCTCAAAATTTTTATTTGATTCGGGATTCCTTTGTACGGCAGCCACAGATGTGACCAGTTTGAGGCAAAATATCCATTTAGCTTTTCCAACTAGTCCCTTCTCAGAACAAGCCCATAAGCGTCTGGTATGTCAACCACCACAATATCAATAACTTGACACACCTTATCATTTGAATATAAGCGGACTAGAACATCCTCCATGTCCCCAATTACCTTCACATTCGTTCTATCCAACTGAACAACCCTCCGGGTGGATGGTTTAGGCTGCCCATTTATCCTTTTGCAGACTGACAGTGGCATAACGTTAACCGATGCCCCTGAGTCTACCAAGCAATTATGTACATTGTGGTTAAAAATTTCAAACATGAGGAGAAACGGTGGATTCTTGCTTTTATACTTAATTCCTACGCTTGCTTCTCCAATTTTTTCCTCCCTGGGTTGATTGCTGGTGAGCATCCCTTCCTTTGATGCTTCAAGTGCTTTCCAAATATTTTCTTTCTGCTGTGGCACCTTACACATTTCAAATAACGAGATATTCGCCTTTACCTTCTTTATATCCTCCACATTGTCATATTCCATCTTAGGTTCGGTGGGATTTGGTTTACCATTATTTGTTTTCTCTTCATTGGGCTTGGTGAACACGTTAGTCTGTCTAGGATCTTGGCTGGTGATGGTAAATTCTGGAACTTCATTAGCTGAGGAGTTATTCTGAAATTTCTTAACATTCCTTTGAAGCATTTTAATCTTTGAGAGCATGAGACTGTTTTCTTTAGCCAACCCTTGGCATCTTGTTGTTACATTTGTTTCCATGATCTCCTTGTATCCCAAATTCCTTTCTTCCTCGACATCAAATAATGAAACACAATCCCATAGAACCATGGTCTCATCCTCTTGTTCTTTCGTTGATGTATTACTGTCTTTCCTTTCTTCATCTTCATCTTCTGTTAATTTAGAATCCAACAGTTGATTCATAACCAACGTCATTGAGTTTATCCATTGAGGACAATTCTTTTCAGAGTGGGGCTGTTGGTGGAAAGTGCAAAAATTGTCCATTCCTACCTCTATTAAATTCATAGATGCCGAATTTTGCATGGGGGGGTTGGGATTTATTGTTATCCTCCTGTTTCTTGTAATAGGTCTTGTAGAACTTTTGACCTTCCATTTCCTTTTCCAAGTCTATGATTCTGTTAGAAAGCTTCTGCATCATTTTTTCCATTCCTTCAAAATCTGGTGATTGCTCCTCCTTAGGCTTAGTAAACAACAAAGCTTTCCTCCCCACATTTTTCTCTCCTGATCGTTCGGGATAATCTGCGATACTTTCCCTTTCAGCCTCTACTTTCTCCACCTCCTCATAGGTTTCTGCTAGAGTAGGCTTGGCCTTCATTTTGGCAAACATGACCAACTCGGGTCCTAAAGCCAAGGTATAGTATTCAATTAGGACTTTGTCCGAAGGTTTGTTAGCTTCAGAAAAATTCTTAAGATATGTTGCAAATCTTTGGGTGAAACTATACACCTTCTCCTTCCTTTATTTCTTTAAGGTGCATAGTCCTTTCATGAGAGTTGCATGATTTTTTTGGGTCGCATACTTACTTCTAAAAATCCTCTCAAAGGTATCCCAATCAGGGATAGAATTTGCAGGAAAACCAAAGTACCACAATGCTGTAGCTCCTTTGAGGGTGTGTGGGAACAGTCTGCAAACTACATCCTCATACTCCCCAACCCTTAACCCTTCTATTTCCAAATAGAAACTTTGCAAATGGTCGTCTACTAGTATCTTCTCATTAGGGTCAAATTTGAGGAGCATCTTTTCAAAAGATTGAGGTAAATCATGCAAAGGACGTGTTAGGTTTAAAGGTGATCTGGCTTTCCAGGCAGGTGGTGGATTCGGTGGGTTGGGTGGTTGATTTGCGTTTACGCCTGCCATGAGTCTGGGTAGACAGTGAGGGGGTGAGCAAATAGGAGTGTGAACAGGAGAAATGTGAGGAGTATCTGGGCCTACTTGATTCAAAGGCAGTACAAATTCCTGTAAGGTTGTTTCTACAAGTTCTTCCCAATCCTCAACCAGCACTAAGTCTTCCAATATAGGACGATCTTTCCTTTTATATTCCCTTCTAGGCAATTCAGGGATGATTGGCAATCCTCCAATCTTCTTCACATATGCCCTAGTGTGTCTTCTCAGATTATTAAAAACTTCGATGTCGACAGAATACAAATGTTCTCTACCCCCTTCTTCCGGAATTGGATTATGAAACACACTGTTTTCTGAACTGTTACCGGTGGAATAGTCTCAGGAAAACAAGTTTCCTCAGCCAGCCATGCACTGGCGGCCCTCCTTCTAGCGCCAAAAAACTGTTGAGGCCTGGAAATTCGCAGGTGACAATAGTAAGGGATTCTCCCCAATCAATTTTCCCAATTAGCCCGTGACTATTTGGTGTAGGGAATCCGTCCAGTTTAAGGTCCAGATACCGTAGGTCAGGTAACAAAAATAAAGGTTTTTTACCATATTGCGGCCCGATCCACCGTATATATTTTTATGTTTTTGACTTAATATATGATATGCATGTGCCTACCTAACATGCAAATGGATTAAGAATGCTAGGAACGTTCACAATGTGATGCGCAGGTTCTTACCTTTCGTCTCAACTTCCCCACATCTAAATCACACACCATGCAATAAGTACTAACTAGGCTATCTCTAGAGAGATAGATATTAATTCATGAGTAATGGGATACTGTCCACATGTTATGGAAAATCACAGGATAGTTGTTCTTATAACCCAAAACATATAAACGTGAATAAAAGTATACATGACAATATAGCTCATCAACAGTTAAAAAATCCAATTACTCATAGTGGAAAACATCACAGAATATACTAGAGAACATTCACGAAAGAACATAGGTTCAGAAAGTTAGAACGCTCTCACAGTTAATGGAACACAGTTGAAAACAAAATAGTTCCCATTCAACATCGTTCATTTTATCACATTGAGACATTCCACATAGCACCTTCTGCAACAGACAAAATTTGCAATTTCTGATTGTAAAATGAAATAGTTCCTCTTACAAACAATACTTCACAAGTTTTTCTAGGGAAAAATCCCCTGTAAGCTCTAACTTTCCTATATTTAAACCAAATTAGCTAATCGCTTGGGCTGCCTCCAAACGTGTGACCTTTGGGTTCCTCCAAATCGTTTAATATCCCCATTTTTGTTTTTTCTGTGAGTACTCAT
>LPNX010623798.1:0-55000 GCA_001517045.1 Pseudotsuga menziesii | reverse complement strand
CCTCAGTGTATAATTAAGAACACGGGGAAGGTTCCATCGCCTATTGTCTTCAATGTTTGATATGATTGGTAGAAAATTATTATGATTAACTTTTTAATCAATGTGTGTCCTCCTCTTACAACTTAGCTGAGTGTACAATGTCTTTAATGCATAGTGGCAATAAGGCTCTTGAAATCTGTGGATCATCCTTTGGGAAGAAGGCTCCTCTACCTCCCTAGTGACAATAAGAGGTTATTGATAATTGGAGGATCATGCATCTTCATCAAATTTGACATATTTTCTCACAACTACCTTCCACAAAGATGGAATGTCGATTTTTTAACGTTGGAGGTTTTTAACTCTTGGTTTGTTATCTCTGTAAAAATTCATAACACTCTTACTTATGTCGATTACGACCATGGAGGTATGATTCAATTGGTTCCTTGATTTCCTTTTTCTCTCACCTCTAACTCCATCCATTGTTTTGGTTCCTCTTCCATCTCCTACACCCTCCATGTCAATGTCTCTTCTCCCCTCCTCTCTCCCTTCGACCCAGGACCTCTTTTCCCCCTTTTATCTCCATTACTCCCTTGGCCTAGTTAGTTCTGTCTTAATTTAGTCAACCCTATTATTTATCTATCCAATCCTACCCAATACCAGCTTAATCTTTCATATCCCAAGGTTATATACTTTCCCTACTTCAATATACCCCATGTTAATATTCTATATCCCAAGGTTACATACTTTCCCTAGTTTATCTGGTTAATACTATTCTCTCCTACGGATTGAAAAAAATCTAGCTGGAAGTTACATAGCAAAAATCTCTTAGACCTAACCATGGAACTAGTTATTAAAATAACTCCCAACTATGCAAAGATTGTAGAGCTAAGAAATTTAAATTGAAAGGTTATAATTTCAAGTCCGCTAATGCTATACAGCTAGACTCCATTAGCGTTGACCTTCCATCAGTTTAACCTATCTCGACTACACTTCAAGCATTTGGTTTTACTCCATTGTGGCGATGTAACCATAAGAGAGCTCCTCTTGGCATTGAAAACAGATGTAATCGCGGGTGACAGAGTCCGTGACGCTCTCATGGTTATATCAGTTTTCCTTCTTATTATCGTTGGTTTTTTTATAAATTTCGCAACAAAACTAGTGGAAGAAGTCTATTTCTATAGGATTTACGTTGGACTTGCTTCGAAAATGGTTTCCGTAGTTAAATTAGAAGGTATATGATGTTAACTACCCACCATTACATTTCTGTGCAAATTTGTTAAAATCCACCTTACTAAAATGTCTGAAATCTATAACTTGCAGGTGGAATGCGCCAATTTCGTCACCATGGATCAATTTCCTTACTTCATTAACGAGGAAAACTATCGACAAAGAAAACAAAAATACCACACATATACACTCAGTCAGATCTTCCACCAAAAACAGACTGTATTTTCGCTTTTCTCCTGCTATGCGACCCGATCCTCTTCATTAACTCGGTCTACAACACAACCATGGCGGAATTCATTGCTCAAAGTAAGTACCATTTGCATATAATATATTCAGAGCTGTTTTGGTTTAATTTTATGGTTTCAATCTATGGTTTTGAGGGTTTGGTTTCCAGAGAGTTATGATAGTCTGTAAAATATTTTTTATTTGTTCCCTATATTTGGATGATAGGTTTCAATATAAATAATATGTGTTCTCTCTCTCATTGTTACATGTGGGATGAGGTCGTTTGCACAGGATGTTGCCTCGAAAGAGGTGGCCGCTCCACTCAGAATAGTTAATATTGATCGATTAGTATTTTCACTTTCTTTTTAGAAACATAGTTTTTATTTCGCAATGTATGTCACAATATTGATTTGACTTATGGAAGTTGACAGATAAATGTAGGTCGTATTGAAAAGTATAAAGCACTGCAAAGAATGTTCGACTGCTCTTGTCACCGGGAAAATTTTGGGTTTGGATATTGTAAGCGTTTTGGAGGCCACCAAATTTTTCCCATTCTCTATATGTGGTTATAGTCATGGTGGTTTTATCATTTATTTTACTGCAAGTAGACATTGATGGAAAGAAATCTGAAAATTGCATACCTTATCTGGAGTTCTTTGTTACAATTTATAGTTTTGGGAACTTGACTTGATTCATTTCATAGGTTTAATGGGTATATATTCTTTATATTTTCTATGAAAAATCCTTTGTTTAAATGGATTTAAGTTTTTAACCTCGTGTTATTCATTGCTTGACTCCAATGGTGTAGATTGTGCTAGTATTAGTTTGTAAATAAGAATATAACCTCGAGAATTAAAGAGGTCAACAATTGTTGTGTTGTCAATGCTTTCAAATGGAGATTTCACAATGTCCTTTTTATTTTGTTGTTTGGCCTTGTGTAAGCCATTCGATTATCTCAAACCAAACTAGTCTGAAAGATAGTAAAGACCATTATCTTTCAATTCCCATGCATCAATTTGCATGCTGGAAAGCATGGACATGAAAGGAAAAGAGGCTAGTGAGCATTATAAGTTTTTTTTCCTCGAAAAAATTGTATTTTTATTTCCAGTGTAGAAACAAAAAACAATCCTCAAAAGTTCAAAATACTAATCAGCCAAAACTTGTTGCAAGCTCTTCCTAGTCCTCAAGATCCTGAACGTACTTTAACAGTCCTCCATAGTACAAAAATTGGAGCCATATCTCGGTAAATCCAAAAACAATACCTCTAGATTATTAACATAGATTTGTGTTGTATCCAAATCCAAAATAATCTTCTATAGGAAAAGATAGAGGCTCTTACATAAATAGAAATCAAACCAATTAAGATGCTACAGGAGGTGGATTTGAAATATCTCTTAACACTATAACTCCATCCCAGGGTAGATCGTCAATGGCTATCCAAGATAAAAGACAACAATAGACATGATTCCAGTTATTTAATAACATCATCCTTCAAACTCTCCTAGATCTATGTCATGGAGACCCAAAAGTGAATCTCTAAAAATAGATTTTTATTGTATCCAAAACTGGTATAATTTTCTGCAGGAAGAAAATCCAAAACAAGAATAATATACTATAAAATATATTCATCTAGTTCTTTTAGTGCTCATATAAATATCAATATTTAGATGAGACCACAGTCCCATACCTCTATTCATCCTCAAATATTTGAAGAGGTGCCCCAGCCAAGCTCTATTTTCATAATTGGTTAGCTTGTACATTGAACTTATCGTAAATGTGAGCATAAGAGATGTACTAGAATAGGGCTTCCACATGCTTGATTAGACCTGCAAGATACAACAGACTAGGATTTAGCACCATATTATCACCCTTCATCCATTTTACAGCTATCTCTAAGTCCCCATATACCTAAATATTTAAAAATCCTTTACAGTATGCAGATTTTATTAAGAGAAGAATAGCCTCAAATTCCCCTTAGTATTCGAATAGGTAGGGGATATTACCTACACACTAGGTTTAAATCCATAAATGTGAATTGACTCTATATTTAGTGTGAAGAATCTCAAACATGAGTCATCCATGCTCGATGAGGAAAATGAAAAACAAGCCTTTCCTATAACATAAGACTTCGCAGTGCTATAAGATCAATGACAGTTAATAGAAGATATAGGTTTATGAACAAGTATAGAACAACTAGACAGGGGTAGTAGGAACTTTGTATGGTTGGGTTTGTTACCCCCATATTATGTGGGTGTCCAAATCTGATTATGATCACACTCTTGAAAGTGGTGACATCATTCATAATGATGATTATTGACATCACACTCTGTATAAGTGAATTACAATTCATGGTACTGAAATTTTGCCTCATCCCTCTAAATGTCTGGAAATACAAGATGTTGAATCAAATTTGCAATCCCCAATACAGAGTACCATTCAGATTTTGCAAGAAAATATCATCAAACTAGAGGCCCAACTCTCAAAAGTCAGTGTACGAAGAGAATTTCTGGGCATATATGGCATAGGTCGATTGTACTGGGCTTTAAGTAGGCACAGTAAGCATCCTTGGCTAGTGGTTCAAGTTCCACAAGCACAAAATGAACGGATGTCTCTAGAAGAAAATGAGAATCTTATAGGGATTTGGACAAGGATTTGTCAGAGAGAATGTATGACTATCTCATTTCATTGTGAGAACAAGCTATTGCCAAATACCTTTGTTATCTCTAAGATTTCATTTGGGGAAGTGATGGACTTATTTGAGAACAAGAGAAAGGAGCCCCAACAAAAGTATGGAGGAGGAAATGGGGTTTCTTCTTAAGCATGAAGCATGAAGTTTCCCAATAAGTTTGAAGCATGATTTTACCTTATATTAGATTCAAAATAAGTTTTGGTCTTGTTTCTAACCTCAAAGCTCAGCTATGAGTCAGTTTGTTATGTGAAACCATTAATAAGAGGCATCATAGTCACGTATGGGTCAGTTTTGGTAAGTATGAATTATTGTTAGGGATTATTGAATTTGGTTTGAGTTAATTTATGAGATTGTTGGGCATGAATATGGATAGAGACAACATTTATGGACACAATTTAGGGACTATCCCACCCTCTCAACAATAGAAAACAGTTATAAACCAACAACAAATCATGGTAATTGACAACTTTGGGAAAATGAATCAACAGTAAGATAACTTTTGAGCACATTACAGAGATGTACAGGTGTACAGGTTTATTCTTAGGTTGAGATTGTGAGTGCTTCCCTTGGTTTTCTATCCAATTTTGAAGAGGTGTACAGGATGTGGGTATTTGTGGTAAAGTTCCTAAATATCAATCTTTTTAAGGTAGGGAGTATCAGTCAACTTCTCAACCAGCACAAATTTAAAGATACGAAATTGGATTTTCATAATGTGCAGTTTTCATGTTAATCATTATTGTGTTGTCTCAAAGTCATGTACTTGGGTTCTTGCTAATGGCTTTACACATGCTCATTCACAATGCATTAACAATTTCTTCTATTTGAATAAACCCAAACCAACAAATTGCATTTGGAATGTGACTTACTTACATGTGTCATTGTTTCAACATTGGGGACTTTCATAAATAAGAACTATGCTCATATATATAGCCTACGGTAAATAGCATCCCAAGTAAATTACAGTATTTGGTGGTCTAGTAAAGTACAATATTTGGTGGTCTTTGGTGGTCCCAGGGAAATAGGGGACTTCCATAAATAGCATCCCAGGTAAATTATAGTTACAATGTTCATATATATAACCTCTGGAAATAAGGAACCAAATTGAATCAAGGTTGAGATTTGTTTGGAACTTTATTTGGCATGACTTTTTTCTTACAGTTTTGGCTCTTGAGTCCATCTGAAGCAATTTGTTACACATGTTCCAATTCCAAACTCGAAATATATTTAGTAGTTCTTTATACCGGTTATAGTATAGGATGAGGACTAATAAGTGTCATGGAATATATTAGTTACAACTTACAATCCATTTTTTTTAAAGAATATCTTCAAATACTTGAATATATAGTCTATGTTGTCCAAATTGTCACAACTAAAACAACTACCATTTTTATATGTGTCTTATTTGATCTTGTAGCAATCATCTTGACTTACAACTTACAAGCTATCATGAGTGTCTTTGTTGAAGAGGACATTATTTGGAGACAGTTGATTTTTTTCAATCAAGGTTTTTACTTTTGTAGAAAGGGTAGGTAGGTTCAATTTCATCTCTTGCTGGTTAGAAACAAGCAATAGGATAGTGTTTAGCATCCAAGACCACACCCCAAAGAAATACAATGGATGCTGGAATTCAGGGATCCTTTTCTCACTTTCCACCTCGATACCCAAAGGTGGGGCCTCGAACTTTGCAAGTGCCATCAAATAAAACCCAAAGGGAAAGTATTTTCCTTGAAAGAACTAGTCAACCAAATGACAGTTCTACATAAAGACAATGACAACAAATTTGTCATGGCATGTACATATCATCATTGTAAGGAGAGGATCATTCCCATATCAAATTCTGTCTTCGATCCTCTTGGTTTGTCTATTGCTCTTGTTTCTTCCATTCTGTTCAACTTTATTTTTTCTCTATGGAATTGGAAGTATACCATTCAACTGATATTTCTTTTATGTTGACAATGTTTAATGTGTTGTAAATGATACCTTGTTGCATGGCATCATATGTTTCTATGCATTTTGAGTGGACGAAGTGTAATTGGTTTACTTTACTTTTGTTCTCCTACTTAAATATTCATACCTTTGTGAATGTGCTTTAAATGTTACCATGTTGCATGGAATCCTATGTTTCTATGCATATTGTGTGGACGAAGTGTAATAGTTTTACTTCTATTCCTTTTCTCTTACTTAAATATTCATACATTTGTGATAAGAGTCTTAGTGGCAGATATAAAAACTACTTTTATATGCAATCTCGTAACATGTTTGATATATAAAGTGCGGAGTGCAATTCTGTATGCAGCTTGGAAGAAATTCTTATTTCTAATGCATATGAATTTTTGTTTTTGAATGTTTTTCCTCTATCACATTAATATCAGAACAAACCATGAAAATAAGTTATAACATTTCACCTTGAATATGCATTTCTCAATGATTTATGTTTCCTTTGATTAGAAAGAATAAGTTACTATCAGAAAAAATAAAGGCTTTCTGGAGGTACCTTAGGTTAGAATAGGTTAATTTTAGGACTTAAGGATCAATGACTCCTTGATTAGTATGAGGACCTGAATGTTTGAAATGAAGATACCTCTTTGAGGTAGTTTTGGAGGTTAAACTGAAACTTTTACTTATTATCTTGCTATGTAAGTTTTATATCATCAACCTGGATCAAGGTTGAACTGAACAACTTATGTGATTGCTCAATTATGGAATATAACTCACCAAAAGTGGTTTGTTGTTTACATTGGTACAATTCATGCCTTCTATGTTGCATTCATTGCCCATAACATTGTACTATTCTCGTATTTTTCTTAATGTCATTCCCAATCTTGTCATGGATCATGTTCTTAACTAGAAGAACTGACATGAACCTTATTTACTCATTATGATATATGCAAGTTTGGACCAACCTAAAAATTTGATCAGTCCTTGGGACACACTTGAATTAGAGACAGACAAACTCTGGAAATTGATATCCAGTTGATCGGCATCATATAGGATCTGTATTGGTTCCTCTTGCTTCTTCTTCTTTATCTTTAGACTTAGCAGTTGAATCTGGTGGAGGAAAGTCTACAAAATAGTATTCAACATCAGAAGCTCATCAATAGCCTTCTGGTGTTGAATATTTAGGAATATATTTATAAGCTTCCACTTCAAAAAGAAAAGTGGCCTTTTACATTTTTTCAAAGTTGATAAAGTCCACTGGTTTAAATCTGAATGAGATTTGTATCATGTCAATTGGGTGCATAAACCAACGTAAAATTGTGTGTTTAGGACCCAGGTTATTGTCTTATTGAGAAGAAGATAATTTATTCTTGAGAGTTCTCACCAGAGATGTTTTGAATTTCATGGACAATATGATAGTCTTCAAACTGTCAAAGTCCCCAATTGGTGTAGATAAGGATGGATGAAATTAATTTAACTGTAAAAATGAAATCTCATTACCCTTTATTTCCTGCCATGAAAAGGTGATGCTCTTTCTTTGTTGATTTGGGAAGGCTTTCTATTTTTGTTTCACAGGTGGACTTCTTAAGTTCTTTATATTTAATAACCATTGATTATGACATATCCTTGTGAATTCTCAAGACTAGTGTTGCAAATATCTTTGATTTCTCTCGAGTTTTTTTTGTTGCCAATTTATCCCATATTTTTATAATTCTTAAAGTCTAAGTTAATTTTTGCAGACGTTTTCGGATAATTCCCAATATTTTCAATAAGTTTCTTTCCAGACATTGACCTAGAAAATATAATGATAGAGAGTGCAGTCTGAATGTTTCAAACATCAAGGGGACTCCTAGATATATGGCACCAAAGTAAATAATGTAGAATGACAAATAAATGCAAAACAAAATGTATAGATATTTTGGTTTTTTCTTTTGCATATTGATAGAGAACTACTGGCCCTTTCTTACTTTTGCAATAGTTTGATGAATTTCCCTCTCACATAAAGTGAATAATACTAAGTAGAGACATAGTTTAGCATCTCACCTTTTTTAATTTACAATTTTTTTTCACAAATATGAGTAGATATTTATAGTAAAAAGGACCTAAGGCTAGGTGTGAATTAGTAGGAGATTACAAAATAACCTTGCATTTTGCTAATGCCATTTTTTTGTGGCTATTACAAAAGATAGGGTCATGATGTTGCTACTAAACCATTTAAAATTATTCTAAATGGAGCTATCTCTTGTGTTATAGATCTTTATTGGAATTAAATCTTCATTTTGTTGCTGCTTTTGCTTGTGTGAGGTCTGATATCTACCAAATCCACTCAATATTATCTATTGAAAGGGATCTATAGTAGTTTATATTTGTTCATTGAAGTATGCCCAGTTTTTGCAATACCAAGGAGAAATTTGAAATCGTGGAGGACACCTTTTTCCATTGTTGTTAGTGCATTGAATTTTCCCGGCATGCATTCACCTTAATTTTGAGTAAATTCCAGGTCTAGAAATTTGGCATTAAAAGTCTGATTTATGCTTTAAATTATTACTATAGCATTTTAGTTTGCAAGCTTAAATGTTGTGGATGGTAAATGTTACATATGCTTTAAGAACTTCCTTCTAAACCATCTAAGGACAATCATCATAAGGATTGAACAACTACTGCTACATTCAACTATATACACTATAACTGTTTCTCAAAGTCATAGACCAAATTACTTATAGTCCGTCACAGCCCAATGTATGCAAAGTGGTTGTAAAAACATATACTCGATCTCTACAATGAATAGGGAATAAATCAAACTTCTAGAGAGGGCGTACTCTACAGCAAAGATATATCCATAGAGTTAAAGAGTAATTGCATGAACATGAAACCCTTCCATACCACTTAAAAAGTCAGTGCAATTAGAGGGTAACTTGAACATAGTAGTACATTCATTAGAAGAAAATTATCCAAACTTGATGGTTAAATTCCTTTGGTTATACTCTTTTCAGATAAGATTATATGTGGTCTCTAGCATGTCAAGTTGGCCACCTTGGTATTAAAAATACAGGATTTGGTTTTTCTTGTTAGAATAATCAACCCATAGTTACCTACATTTGACATTAATTAATCATTTTTGTCTTATTACCTAGATTCCTAGATTCCATTCTATGCTAGTTTCCTTCCACATGTCCTAGAAGTCAACACATGCTAAAATGAGTCATGGAGCACTTGGGAAACATCTTGGAAACCAATTTTAGCAATTATGCTTTATTCCTGGTTTCTTAAAGTGCATATCTGCTTTTTCTGAAAGCTGCCTTGCTTTACAGTTGTTTTAAGGCAAAACGAAAAGCTAGTCTAGGTGTAACTTCCTTATTTTTTTCCCACGTCATCCTCCCTCTTTTTCTCCAATTAAAAGGATGTATGAGTTATCTTTCCATCCCTCTTTATCTTTCCAACATTACTCAAGAAATTCGTGATCATCTTCATAGATTTGGAAACTACTTTATGCACCTATGGGGGATTTCACTAGTTTTGGTTAGCCTGCATTTTGACTATTTCAAATAGCATCCTTATGCATTCAAACCTCTCATGTAATTATATATTTGAGAATCCTATTACTTCACAAGGTTTTCTATTGTACACTTACTCAATACAAATTAGTGTTATGCTCCAATTTCAGTCTCCTTTGGTGTGAATTTTGCATGTTTGATTAGCAATTTTGTAAGTGATATTGTTCTATCTCTTTGCTTCAATTTCCACATGGTATTAGAGCCTTTGTATATTGTGTAACTGTCTTTTCTTTTTCCCACATCATCCTCCCTATTTTTCTCCAATTAAAAGCATGTATGAGTTGTCTTTACATCCCTCTTTATCTTGCCCACTTGACTTAGCAAATTCGTGAGCATCTTCATAGATTTGGAAACTACTTTATGCACCTATGGGGGATTTGACTAGTTTCGGTAATCCTGTTTTTTGACTATTTTGAATAGCATCCTTATGAATTCAAACCTCTCATGTAATTATATATTTGAGCATCCTATTACTTCACAAGGTTGGATATTGTACACTTACTCAATACAGATTAGTGTTATGCTCCAATTTCAGTCTCCTTTGGTGTGAATTTTGCATGTTTGATTAGCAATTTTGTGAGTGTTATTGTTCTATCTCTTGGGTTCAATTTCCACATTTCTTTTACAATTACATAAGTAGTTTATTTTGGAATAATGAATTCACCATATTTCCTTTGAAACACGAATATGCTTTAGAATATTGACATAATTACAATCCCCGGAGAGGCCCCTTCAGAAGAAGAATGAGGTGAAATGCAGCAAGAAGGGGGTAGCTTTAGAAGTTAATTAACATGGCCATCATGTTATAGTAATGACAACGGTATTTGAATTTTTCAACATCTATGGAGTTCATTATTAGAATTTTGGGTTAATGGTTTTGGTCATCAAAACACATGTCATTTAAGTAATCATAATTTTATTGAAACATGTTTCTATTGATACTGCAAGTTCCCACCAGGATGTATGAACTAATAGGTTATAAGAAAACTAGTTTCGGATCCCCTTTTCAGTCATTTTTTAATCATTTGTATTTTGTATTCTGTTAATATGATTTTTGTCCATTTTTAAGATAAATATTTTCCACTACTAATAATATTTTCAATTACAGGGGGGGGAATTAGGGACAAGCCAGGTTATTAACATTTAAAAAAATATTTGCACATCTTGATTGAGGTTGAATTACCTGCCAATATAATTGATGCTAAGCTGAAACAAGCTCATGATATTATAGAAGACATGCTGCAGCCCATGGTAGGAGTGTTTGTCTTTCAAACTTGCATTTTATTTAGTGGTTTCTCTAATTGTTTATTTCTGTTATGGTCATTTCTAAATATATACTAATTCAATTTTCCAGGATGAGAAGCAACAATTGAGAGAATTATCCTTGTTGATTGGCACATTGAGAGAAGAAAGTCCCCGTATGAGTGGAAGTGTTTCTCCTTTCAGCAACAGTGGAATGAACGAAGGAAAAACAATGCATTAGTGGGTAAGATGTACTTCCAATATAAAATTTCATTGTGGTCCTTGAATAATTTTCACATAGACTACTGGTTACGGTATTGTAGCTTATGGAAGATGACAATCAATGCATCAAAGTACAGTCAATTGAAGGATGTGGAACTGTTGACTATTCTAATGTCAAATTAAGTTGATCCCATGTTGTGTTGATCATATAACTTAATTGAATGTTTTCACTTGTATCTATTCATTTAAATATTGATGATAGAAAGTAAGAAATTCATCCACAATGCACTCTTTGTTAAGTTTTTTCAAGTGAATTAGGGCTTGTAAGTATTGACAAAACTTTCATTGTAGTGATGATTATCATCTCAAGAGTTTTTGGTAGACAATAACCAACTATAAATTTCAGTTTATGGAGTCCAGAAGATTCTTGTGTATATCGCAAATCAAATCATTTCAATATTTCTTAGAACTGCTGACTAGATGATGATTCATAGGTTAGTAAATTTATTCAGGGAAGAAAATTTTCTCACGTTAATTTGACTCTTGATTCATTTACGTGTGGTAAATGGCCAAACCACTTTCCCCCAACATAAAAGATAATCACAACCTGGAATTATGCCAATGCTTTGAGCATATGTATAACTATATTCTCTAGTATTTGTAAGTAGTGGATTAAGTTTAATGCTTTCTATTTCCTTGAAAAGGAAACAAATACAAAATCTATATTTTGGGTCTCTTTGAGGGTGAAGTGCTGCTACAAAGTGAAGTGTTGGAGGGTGAAGTGCTACAAGGTGAAGCGCTACTACAAAGTGAACTATTGGATTTTGGGTCTCTTTGAGGGTGAAGTGCTGGAGGATATACCATTATTTTATTTTTTTAAATAGACAACTTCATCTCTATAACGATGAACATACCTAGCAAGTTTCGACAAACTTTCTATACTAGAGACGGACATTTTCGTCGCTAGTATAGCAAGTTTGTCAGAACTTGCTAGGTGTTTGCCTTGCTATAGCGATGGGCCTTCATCATAACACCAATGTGGGCTAGTAGGAAAAAAGTTTTAAATCATGAAATCTCATCGAAAATTGCATCGCTATAGAAATGGTCTTTCGTCGCAGAACCGTCGCTTAAATTGTTTTAAATATTACAGTCCGTCGCTATAGCAACGGGATTTCGTCGCTACACCGTCGCTTAATTTTTTTTAAATATTACACTCCACCACTATAGAAATGACACTTTTGTCGCTACACCAACCGGATTTCATTGCAACACCATCGCTTAATTTTTTTTAAATATTACACTTTGTTGCTATAGTGAAGACACAAGTGTTGCTATAGCGACGAAAATGTGTCGCTATAATGAAAAAATTTAATGTTTTGAACAAAACATGTTCCATGTATTTTATGTCTCTATTGTGAGGAACTGTGGAAAGTGTTGCTACAACAACGAAATTTTTCCCATGAAAATAAGGGCTCATGTTCGTCGCTATAGGAACACAAAAGTGTTGCAATAGCAACGATTTTCCATGGGAAAAAAATCCACATGAACTAGTGGAGGAGTTGAGTGGAGATGTGGAGGCTTCACAAAGAAAGTGGGATACCTCATCAGAGGTGTAATAATCCCCTACCACTAATTCAAACTTCTTCCCATGATTTTATAAACCCCCAAAACCACCTTCTTCATTGGCAATTGTGCCTCCTAGGGTTTGACCTCCATTTTTGCTATAAATGCAGGGTCTTACTTCTCATTTGAGAGGATGCATTGAACCTATGCCCATTGTAATCTTATTGTGACATATTTTATTAATAAAATTGAAGGATTTGGAGGCTAATATATGTCATTGCATTGTGAGCTTGTAACTTGGTTAATTTTGAGGTGAAATCAACTGAATCTCATGCTTTCTTTGTGTCAAATAATGTTGCTCAGCGAATCCAGCTTATTTTGAATGAGTATTTGAAGTTGTTAATTTAATTATTTTCATTTCATTATCAAAATATTTCAAGAGAAACATACTGTAGTCGTTATATGTATGTTCTCTTACTTTTTGTTGATGAGATTGATTGGATTAACCTCGTTTGTATGAAGAATTGTGTTGATTTTGCATGATCTTCTTAGGTAGAAGGGATTTTGGAGCTCGGTTGCATCCAATTATTTTCTAATACATCAATTTTTGTGTGTTTAAAATATTATTTCTACATACCCCTCTCTCCTTGATTCCATTCAAGCATGGGCTTGAGGATTTCTCTCTCCTTCAAAAATTCAAACTTTTTCTTGGTTACCGTTTCTCTATACTTAATAAAAATTAGATATATAAATATTATATTTAAAATATGATTTCAATTATTCATATATATATCATATATAGGTTCCTTTTAAAAGTTTCATCTTGAATTAGATCCAAATTAGTCTCTAAAAGTGCCCTTTTCAATAAAAAATTCACAATTTTCGAGCATTTTGAGTAGTGTAAATTATGTATTTTGTTTTGACTGATTTCTGACATTATAACAATTTTTTATTTATGTTTTTTAGCATTTTTTAAGAAAATTAAAAGGACATGCTACTCAAAAATCAAGTTTCGGGTCACTTGGGACACCAAAAAATCCTTCCTTCATCGCCCTTCTTCAACCCTTTTCTCTCCCTGCAATATTGTAAGCATTTCTATCCTTTTTAAGGATAAAAGTGTATTCTACTTCATATTTTAATCACATTGTAGAATTCAATCATAAATAAATCAAGTGGGATACATAGTTCCCACACTCCATCCCCCTTAGGGGATTCACAGTGTCCTTCTTGGTTTTATTTTTACTAACTAACACATGCACACAATCCGCCTTTAGAGTGGGTGAACATGTTGAGTAATTTGATTTGATTCCATATTAGAATAAATTAATAATTTCATACCCAACTTGTTGCCATGAAGTATTCTCTCACCACCAACCAAAGGTTTTTCCGATTATTCTCTCGCCACCACCACGAAGTGACACATAGTTTGGGGTTTCAACTTGTCATTAGTTTGATTTATTTTACAAACTCTTTTCTTTATTTAATTGGACTAAATATTTTGTCACAAACCTCATGTATGATCTTTCCCTCTACGGTATTTTCCTGGTCGTTGGGGAATCAAAAGCAATTTGCGACATTTTCTAATTTCCACACATTAATTTAACAATCCGTTAATAAAAGAAACTCCATGAACATTACAAAAATATGACAGCGACAGTTGACAATTGTGGGAAAATTCTTCAAAGGAAGAGGGAACCACTAAATAGTGACCTCGGGATACCATTAGGCAACATCCTTGTTGGTGTAGTGTTGGACACCTCTCAAAGACTCTGATTCACACCACATCTCTGAGTGAGGAACCCCCTTCCTCATATTCTAGATATATTCTTATTACTTTATGGTATATCTATAATCCCCTTACCGTAACTCAATTCAACCTTCAATAATTAAAACTTACCAAGACACAATGCAAAACATTTTTTTTTCGACAGTATCATTTCTTTATTTTTGACTCCATTGGCACCAATCTAATTTTGTAACATTTTACTGTCGTTTATCAAAAGTTATTTTATTGTTTCTAATATTTACGTGTTGATGTTATATGATTGTGAAATATTCATTTATATTTTCAACAATCTTGTCTCAGTATTTTTCTTCAAAAAAATCTTTAAAAACTTACTTCCATCATTAGCGACTAAAACACAAGAGCCCTAGTTAAACTCTTTCTCAAAGACCACCCCCATTCTCTTCGTTAGGAGTTTTCCTAAATGGAGGAGTCAATTGCAAGTGGTAGTACTTCTCTCGATAGTCTCCCCCAATTACATACCTAGAAGCTTGAATATTTTTGTTGTGCTTAAGCCCCAGGTGTGTGAATGGCGACAACACTTTTTGGCGCCGTTGCCAGGGATAAATATTTTTATTTCCAGGTTACGGTTTATTTTTATTTTTTTGATTTGTTTCATGGATAATGAAATTAGATCTTTTATTCTTTGTCTAGCAAATCCACTAACCTTTTTGTTTTTGCAAAGAAAATAAAAAAAATAGATATTTTTGTGAAATATTTATGACGCATATTTTTCTTTTCACATGGCGACTCCATTGAAGTGATAAAACCCTTGTATCAAAATAAATTGTTGATATTGATTGTGTGTAGGTGAGCCCACGTAACAATAAAATTTAAAGCTAATTATTTGACAACTGCACTCTTTCGGTTCCAGACACTCCCCAGATCACTAATTCTTGATATGGATATTAAAAATATGGAAACTGCTGATCGGATCTCGTATGTATGTCCTCCCATTGATTTCTTTAAAATCCCAGGGTTTCCCAATTATTTTGGTGGGGAAAATAAATATATTCCCATTCCAATTTTTGGGGGGCATGATAGTGATCATTCATCCATATTTCATGCTGTGACTTTACTTTCACATGCTAGTGAATCCAACATATGTTATGAGGATCATATGATGCAAATGTTTGCTCATTCTATGTAGGGGGAGGCTTCAGTTTGGTTTTACAATTTCCTTCCTGATAAATTTATTACTTCAATTAAAATTTCTTCAAGATTTTTATGAGACAATGGAATTATGATGAAGGATATAGTGGATTATTCAATATTGAATTATTCACCAAAAACACTTTTTTCTTACTTCTTTCCTTCTAGAGAATTTTATTTGGAAGATCTTGAGCCACTTAATATCAACATGGTATACAACACTCACATTCAAAAATCCATGATGATCCCATTGAGGTTTTGCATGAAGAGACATTTATCGAAGATATTATTGAATAACCTCTTTATGTCACATCAACATACAATACTGATGGTTGGGAATGATCTCATGATTATTTCAGTGATGATGATCACATTTTTACTCCAAATCTACCTCAAGATGGAACCATTACAAAATCTTATAATGAAACTTATGATGAAAGATGTAATGTGCATGATGGCACTCCTACCTGTGCTCCATATAATGATGATAGTATGGATGGTTTATTGCCTTATGACCTTTTTCTGAATAAGATGAGTAGGAAGATGAAAACAAGTATATCCTGGAGCATGGGATTCTTGTACATTCATGGAGAATCCAATATATGACATATCTAATGGAGGGAGTTTTGAGTCTCTTGATGGGTTTATTGAATTTCTTATTTATAAGGTTTTAAAAGGAGAGAGCATGGATCTTGCGGACTTGGGAAATTTTGATATGGAAGAAGAGCATGCATTTATCCATATGATCAGTCTGATCCATATGTCATTATCAGTAATTAAGACAAAGAGAATTGAAACAATCAATAACTTGATACCAATGATGAGGAATCTCTCATATCTGACATAGATGGAGATGATGACTATTGGAATTTGATTGAAAATCCAACCTATGAGACTTATGAAAATATTTTTGAAAATCCAATCTATGATATGTCTAGTGAGGAGATTTTTTATTATAAGACTTATAAAATTTGTAAAGAAGAGAAATCTGAATTTTCATATGATCAGTCAGAGTTATATTTGAGTATATTTAATGAGGACTTGGAGAAACAATGTAGTGAAGAGTCATATTAGTTGAAACTAATTGAATATTTTTTTATCCATCGTCTTCACATATAGATGTTCCTTATGATTTGGAGTAGTTTGGATCACGGGGACTTCAGTTAGTGAACCTCTCACATAGCACGTGCGAACGTGGGATATTAAAGAATACCCTTAATTTCGATAGATATTGACGCAAACTCTTTTTGTTGAAACCCCCTCCCAATACTTAAAACCTCCTCCCTGCCCCTTTTTATACCTCAATCCTTATAAACCACCCTACCCACCCCCACCTTAAACCCCTCATCCCCCCAATACCTGCAATATATTGGTTCGATTTTTGATAATTTTAAAACCCACTATATGAACTAACGTGATAGGATATTGGCTAACAAGTGAAGCCACCGTGGTTTGGATCTTACACACAGATTTATTAGCAAATAACCCCTTTGGATGAGTACGATGACCTTCGTCATCATAATAATTTGTACATTAGTCCTATACAATCTTGGATAGAAGAAGCCTGTAAGAGGATGTACTAGTTTGGATCACAGTTCGATGAATTTTTCCATGATTTTTCGTCCAACCTTCCCATCTTGAAGTTTCATGTATTTTTTCATTTATTGAATAATGTTTCCTTGCTTTTGATGGTAACCAAAGAGAAGGTAAAAAATTTTAAAATTGATAAAAATGATTAGCTGGCTACATTGGATATTTGATTTTACCTAAGTTATTTATTTTAACTTGCTTAGGGTAGGAAAATAAGCTCGTTAAAGTGAGAATTTACTTTACCCATATCTTTATGTACTTAGGAATAAAACTCTCTTTCATTAATTAGTTTTTTGTTCCTTTGAGTAAAGCAAATTTTGGATCATTGGTTCTTTTAATAAAACTTGTGCTACTAAGGTTTTCTTGTCAAGATGAAATTTTTTTTACAGATTATATAAGGCGGAGATGTTGATATTCTCGTATCCTCTCCTTTCTTGAAGACTAGATCAAGCACATGTCCCACAGTGGGAGAGAGATGTTATCTAATAAGTTTCACTTATAGGATTCTTCAAGTGATCCATCAAGGATCGGAACAAATCAATTGTTCTTACTCAGTGCTCAGAAGTTCCATGTTTTTATCAAGGCCAGTTGTGGTCACTTTTTCACATGTTCACAACCCCTTGGGGGAATTGTAATAAATGACATGCCATGATGGTTTCTTATGTAAAAGGCTTGGAATTCTTGGGACTTGGTCATCAAATTTATAATCCTTGAGTGTTTTTTCCCTCGTTAGTGATATGACACTTTTTTAAGTGACATATAATTTTCATGTTTTTCACTCAAAATCCACAAAGTTGGGATGGTTAAGTTGGTGATTATGCTTGGGAGGGTTATGAAATCCTAGGTTCTATGTATTACACCATGCTATTCATATTCCCAAATTTTTGTGGGCATGCATTAAGTCTTTCCTAGTTTTTTTAATTTTCATTTTTTTAATAAAATCATCGATAAGGTGTATTTTAATTAAAATTTCAAAAAGGTCATAAAATTGGGCCTGGGAGCCAATTTGGTCATGGGAATGCTTAGTTTTGGACCCAAATCCCCCACTTAATTCCTAACCCCACTTTTTAGAGTCAAATTACTAATTTTCAATTATTAATTTTGTTTATCTCCAGAACGACTTAGAGGGTCAAATAATTGGGAAAAATGAAGAAAATCCAATTCCTAGATCAGTGGAAGATGGTATAGTACATTTATCTGAGGTTTCAATAGGATTTAGGAACATTTATGGGCATCAATAATTATGTGGGAGCATCTACAATCAACAAGGAATATGATCCAACTCATCTCCTTCAAAGGAGGCGTGCATTCTCTCCATTGAGGGCGCAGTACTCCACATGGAGGAGTTGGTTGGAGAGGTGGAGACTTCCCAAATAAATTTGGATACTTCAGGAGAAGTGTAATCCTTATCTCTCATGAATTCAAACATCCTCTGATGATTTTATCAATCCCCAAAACAACCTCCTTCATTGGGAATTTCACCCGGCAGGGTTTGAGCTCTATTTTTGATATAAATACAGGGCCTTGCTTCTCATTTGAGAGGATGCATTGGACCTATTCCCATTCTAATATTTTTTTTGCATATTTTCTTAATGAAATTTAATGTTTTGGAGGCTAATATGTGGCATTGCATTGTGATCTTGTAACTTGGTTCATTTTGAGGTGAAATCGGTTGAATCTCATCCATTCTTTTTGTCAAATAATGTTGCTTAGATCCATTTTAGTTTGAATACGTATTTGTAGTTGTTAATTTACTTATTTTCATTTCATTATAATAATATTGTAAGAACACCAAACTGTAGTCGATTAAGCTTATGTTCTCTTTCTTTTTGTTGATGATATTGACTAGAATACCCTTGTTTGTATGAAGAATTGTGAATATTTTGTAGGATCTTCTTAGGTAGAATAAATTTTGGAGCTCAGTTGCATCCAATTATTTTCTACAACATCAATTTTTCTATCTTTAACAATTTTTTTGTATATCCCTCTCTCCTTCATTCCATTCAAGCACGAGTTTGAGGATTTCTCTCATTCTTTAAAAATTCAAACTTTTTCTATGGGTAACTACCAAAACCAGGTTTTCGTAGTTTGTGCAGGAGGGTATTTTAGTACCTTGAATCTGAGCCAAGTTTTCCACTGAATATCAGGAAGTTTGGTTACTGGTTTGGATGGCACTTTAATGCTAAGTTATGATTCAATCCTTCCATTTGAAGTTTTACATAAGTAGACAATGAATAGACAGCCTAAGAATATTCATTAATGTAATGTGGAAATCATATATTTTTCCATTTGAAACACAATAATCATTCAGTTACCCAACATAACATTCACACATATATCTAAGCTACTTCAAAATTCATGCATATACATAGGAGGTAACATGGAAACCCATCCGAGAAAAAAACATAAGGTGCTCTTCATCTGGAATTGGCATGAGGAAATAGATGCACCTTTCGTCTGTACACAAAACTACATACTATGTTCAAGATATTCTCTTCTATCTTTACAAACCTTTCCTCCCTCTCATGGTCTCTGATCTTCTCTCTTTCTCACTCTACTCTACTCCTACTAGTGATCCAACAGAGCCTGGATCGACTCAACCTCCTCTACCTTTCTACGCACTCAGTTGTAGAACTACTACTCTGGTGCACTCAATGATCTAGAGTCATTAACCAAAACTACCTATCTCAAGTCTAGCTCAATTTTCTTTCCCAAGAGTCTAGAGATTACTAAAAATGGTTGTATCATCTAACCATCCAAAAACTATCTAACCCATTTACAGCTTGGGTTCCTTATTTTATATCCTTATTACAAACTCGATACAGATCCCATACATGCTTGTTACAGACTCAATATTGACTGGATACATACTCTAACAGACTTAGCTTCAATCACTATTCCATTCGACCTACTATGTTCAACCAACAAGTTCTCTTTCCTATTTTAGCAATACATAACCAAAAAGGAATTATTGGCCTGACTTAAAAATATTCCCTTACACATGTGGTTTTTATCGATTCTAGCCGAGCTCATACCGAGGATCGCTAAGGACTGTCGCTTTCTCAATGTTATTCCTTACTATCACTTTCTATTTGTTACCTTATTTGCATGCCTACTTCTGTCGATATTATTCCATGACATCTTGTATCTCGTTATGTCCTTCCATCGCGACTTACTTACCTAGCATAGCTTCCTCATCTCGTGCCTTCTCTTTATCTTCTTCTTCTCTTCTACTCTTCTGTCATGACATCCTTCCCTTTCCTTTGATGTTATTTCTTCTATCGTAGCTCCTTCCTCTTCTCCTCTTTCACTCTTCTGCCATACTTAGGGAGAATTATTCATGAGTTTTACCCTACTGTCTTCAGGCCCAATATCCCCCCAACACTCACCTATGGATCATCCCGAGCCACGCGAGCTAGTTATCCATAAATAGACTTGCACTGATTTTGTTATGAAAATCCTCCACAATTTTCACAATTTTTTTTGTCTCTATGCCCACTTCTTCTTATGTTTTTTGCATGCACTCCACTAGGGCAGAACTAACATGTTCCGACATGAATCTTTCTACAAAGGCCGCTACCTCACACACCTTCTGGTGTACAGGCTAAATTATTCCTGTTACTTTCTCTACTTCTACTTGTAAGTATTGAACCTTTTTATCGTGTTCCTGTTGTTGTGCACACATTGCAGTCATCTATTGCTTTTGTTTGCACACTTCTGTTGTATTGACCTTTTTCTGCTCCAATGGTAGCTTCTTCAACTGATTCCTTATCTGCATCATATTTTCTTCAATCGTAGTAAGCTCACTTGTAATCTTTTGTGATTGCTCGTCATCCATTAGGGCTTCCCAAGTCTGGGAGACTTGGTCCACAACCTTAGCACAGATTTTTTCTTATTCCTATATCCTTTGCATAGACTGATTGGCTACATCTTTTCTTTCTCACAATGTTATACGAGATTAGTATAACACCCTTTCCTCATTCACACAATGTTTTGTTTTTATGATAGGTCTAACAGTGTACCATGTATTTTATATGTGCGATCTCTTTCCACTTTGCACATTCCTTCTGACATGTGGAGATTATGGAGAATGGGTCACTATCACTTAGATCCTTCATGATAGTATAGCATGTCATGCATTTATGTGTAGTTATGTTGCATTGATGGAAGTTCATGCTTGCAACAGGTATCTCTTCAAAGCTCTTCTCCTTTATTATTTGAAGTGGTGCATCCACTGTTGGATGTTCACTTGTGAAATCAAATGTCTAGGTAAATCTTACAACTAAGCTTTCCCATTTAATGGTTCCTCGTCGCATATCTTCTGATGTGTACCAACTTTGTGGCACCATTTCTAGGGTGTGGATGAATCGATGAACCCATTATTGTCGTGGGTTTTCTTGCCAAATCCTACGACAGTTCTCAATATGCTTAGCAGGATCTTTTAGTCATGTATATTTCACATCAAGGAAGCTGATCTCTTCACCAAAAATGGTATCCATCAGTCAGCTACATTGTGGAAAATTGGAGATAGATTGTTTGTGCATACCCCACCATATAGCGGGTGTAGCTTTTAGCACATAGTCCAAAGCGGACAACTGTTGCGATTTTGTGACTTTCTTTTCAAATTCCTCCAAAAAACCTGCAAGGTTAGGTATTCCTTCATATGTAGGAAGCATGCTTGCTTCGACCCATACTCTTCAAATAGTTCTTGTAATTCATACACATCCGCGCATGGAGAATTCATCCTTCTTGTTCTACCAATTTTGTAGCGCTTCACCTGACTCGGAGGTGCATGAGCCTACACTCCACCAACTCAGGTTTCCATCAGTTGTTGGGTTAATATAGTCTTCCTTTGAATACATGATGTTATACAACCAATCCAAACAATTGTCTTTCCTTTCGCTATATCCAGGTTCTACATATCGTTGTCCTTCAAGCGGATCAATGGGCACAACCACTCTTATTTCAGAATCTTCGAATTACAAGATCCTTTTCTTAAAGTTTACAATGATTCGGTTGTCTATAGCCCAATGAATTCCTATAAGTGCGGGATATGGGTTTGGGTCATCGATAATGTCAATAAATTTGAAGTCAGTATATGTTCTTAAGCCTTCACCTTCCATGGGTACTTGGGTCAGTCTAGCCATTGGTAGAACTTTCGAATGGTTTGCAAGTCTTATTTGAATATGATACCAGTCCATGTTAAACCAGTAGCAACAAGCCTAGGTCTTCTTGCATGCATGTGTTCTTGCATGCAGAAGACTTAAATTAGGAAACCAGTTGTATTTAATTTACTTTTCCTAAGTTTACTTTGGAAAATAAATTAAAGTGATCTAAATTAACTTTAGTGAACCACTGGTTAAAGTGAAAGTGAAATTAGGGTTTTCACTTTACCTAAAGTTATAAAAGAGAGATCCATTGGTGGAGAGAACACACACACTTGTATTCTAACAGAGACAGGATCCAGACAGGAAGAGAAAGTCAAATAGGGGATTTAGCTGAGAGGATAGAGGAGAGAGCAACCGTATCATCGAGCTTCGTACAGCTAGGACATACACTCACATAGAAGGGTGTTGAGGTTTAGCTGGGATTTACCCAGTGATTCTGTAGGGTACTTCATTCACCAGGTTTGGGTGAATTTGCAGTGATTGTAATAGTTCCATATTTTCTCATAATAAAATCTATATTTGACTGTTGTACCAGTTTTCCCATCTTGGGTTTTTTCGGGGGTTTGCAATATCATGATGTGATGTTGTGAATTATTTCTAAGTTTAATATTCTGCTGCATACTGTAAAAGATATGCATGTATGGTTATCAGTGTATATTTTACTGTTTAGCCCTAATTGAATATTAAAGGAAAATTTACATGTTATCAGAGCTCTAGTGAGCTAAAGTTGAGAGATTTGCAGCATCAGTGATAGATTGGGGGCAGATCTATAAGAAGACACAAATGTAGACATCTAGATCTAGGTTTTGACAGGTACACTTCACTATGTCCGTGTAGTTGAGAGTTGAGGATAGACTCCAGGGTGCTCAAAACTTTCCTACATGGAAAGAAAGGATCACAAGGATCTTGGACGTTAGTGATGCAGAGGAGCACATTGACTCCATGAAGTTTGCACCCACAGATCCAGCATATTTAGAAGCTTGGAAGAAGATTAATTCCAGAGCCATGTTGATTATCATGGATGGAGTGAAGGACCATATAGTCTGTCATATGCCCCAATTTTGCAAAATAATACTATCTTATTTGATTTTATTTCAAGACATTATGTTAAATTTTATGCTAAGTTGTAATGGATGACTCAGCAGAGTCAAGGATGTTGAATGTAATTATGAATATTCAATTATAAATAAATAAAAGTGGAGACAACAGCTTGGGAGAGCTAAAAAAGAGTGTTACTGGTCAAGTTGGTGGAGGAGACTGGGTGGAGAGAAAATAGACAAGTGGCAGCATCCTCAAACACTTCCAATGTTGTAGGTGGCAACCTCCCTACATTTGGGGTCATGATCCCCCAAGAAAGTGGGATCAGAGCAGGTGGCTCAATTAATGACAACTAACCCAAAAATACCTAGGCAATCTTAATAAAAATCCCATTGAAGAGAGCCGAGGCTGCTCATTCCAAGAGGAGAATCATTCAGGTAAATGCACTTCAAAGGATTTCATTGCGAAGGGAATTTGTGGAATGTGTTTGAGGGGTAAACCGCAGGAAGTGATCTAGTACATATTTTCAGCTAAAATATCTTGCTGTTGAGTGTAGAGTTAGTACTGAGTCATTGGACTAGTATTTTTTTGCTTACTCCACCAGTTCTAGCCCAATGAGACCAGCAACAGGATCGAGGGTCCTTAGAAGTCGTTGTTTGAGCGCTCTCCAGGAGTTGGTAGGGAGGAACGGCCTCCCAACGCTGTTGTCATCCAGCTTTAAACTGGTTCTATAGTCTTTATTTACTTTGTTTAAAGTTTATATCTGAGAATGAATGAATAATGAATGATTTATATGTTATGTAGCGAACTGTTAAAGCTTGAAATCTCTTAGTTGTTTGAATTTTGAATTTGTATTTTGATGAAAAATAATCCTACCTGTGTTTTTCCTCGTCTGGAACAAACCAGACCGTACTCTAGCACAGGTAGTGTGTTTAAAAATGGATGAAGATATGATAGGAATCTGAAATGAATAGAGTTACTTATGTTTTTCAGAGGGTTTGAAATCTTTTCTTTCTGTAGATAGTTGCTTCCAGAAAAGAATATTAATCTTCCTAGTTAGGTTATTGTCAAAACTAGACTGTGTATTAAGAATGCTAGAAAAATAAATTGTCAGATTACTTTACTGATAGCAATGTGTTAAAGTAGGTAAGTTATCCTTTTACACAATACTTTCTTTCACAAACTATACATCTAATCTGAAATAGAAGAAATAGAAATGTCATAGTTATAATGCTTATTTATTTATGTTAAGTAAGGGTTTAAATATGGTTATGTTAGTTTATATCATTTCCTAATATTTAACAGCTAATTTAACCTACAACTATTTGAACCCTAAGTAAGGATTAGTAACCTATGCTTAAAGTATTATTAACAAGAAATTGTTCTTAAACTCTTACAGACAAGTTATATGTAAAGGAGTAATGGCAGGTTTGAAAATCCTTGTTTCTTTCACCAAGCTTCCAGAAATAATCCTATTGAATAAATTAAACTAGTATAGACTATTCTCAGTATTTATTAATAAAATATATATGCAAATATAAACTTAAGAGAATATAATATTCTTATATAATATTATTATTGACACAAATAATATTATTATTAACATAAACAATATCGTTTATAAATCAAAAGAAATTCTTTTACAAACTGGAGGAATCTTTTAGAAAGGACAAAGATTATTTCCATAAACCCTAACCTGGAATCCCTCAAGCCTTTAAAATAATTTTAAATTCTTTTGATAGTAATCGAACTTAGCAAAATAACAATACAAAAATCATTATTATAAAAGTTAAATAGGGTAAAAACCCTAGCTCATATTTCTGAGCAGAAATCTACTAGTATTCTTTATATACTATATTAAACTAGGATAAACAATAAGATTAGTTCTTTCTAACCATTAAAAGAACAAATTAAGTTCATTAAACAGAGATAAAATACAATAATGAACAACATATACAAAATGTATACTTATAAAAAGAGTTGTTCCTTTTTATTTTTACAAACACAGTGTATCTGAAAAAGCGAAAGACAGGGTTAAAACCCTTATATTTATTACTATTACAAATGTCAATACATTGAAGTCATAAACCAAATTAATTGGATTATGTAACCATTACATAACTAGGTTATTATAAATTAGTTACAGTCCTTTAAGGACAAATAAAAAAGACATTAGTAATTATTATAAACTAGAATTTCCACAACACATTGTAATATTAGTTAATAGTCAAACTAAATAAGTAATAGAAATTTTAAAAAATTAAGTAGAATAATTTGTTCTAAAACGAGGGTTTCCACAGGATAAACCCCAGCTCATAACTTTGAGCAAAAACGAGGAAGAATAATAACTAAACTATGACTGTAAGTATCAGTATTAAAAACATTAAGTATAAACTTTTACAGAGTACTTTAAACAGAGTACAAAACTTCATCTACAGTCGAGAAGGATAAAAACCTGGAATACACAGAGCATGATGTTAAGCATATGATAAATCAAGACAAGCTTGAAGATAGAACTATCTTTACAGGAGAGCCATTGTTTAAATTTTAAACAAGCCATAAGCTAAACATCAAAACGAAACTATTTTTACATTGCTCAGTTTAAAATCGAGTCTACCCATCGACTAGCGAGGGTTTGAAACTGGGTAAATCAACAAACGACCTATAAAAGAGACCACATAACTTATGAAGAGTCAAGGAAGGCTTCCCCAAACCCTGGGTTATTCCAAGTGACTACTCTGTTACAAGTAGGGTAAAACCCAACACATGGACCACGGGGCTTACCCGCATTAAGCCAGAAGCCACGACATTCGCAGACTGTCCACATCCTACCTCCACCGTGGATGTATATAGTCGTGATCCCCTTCAAGAAGTTTAAAATACAAAATCCAGAAGTGAAATAACTCAAGATTTGTTTTATACTATCGTAACAGCCTATACACCTGCTGCAAGTTAAATAAACACTAAAACAAATTTTTACCTGTGATTTGAAACGTCGAACAACCTAGTGGATTTACGGTCACCAGCAGAGTTTGCAAATTATAGACCCAACAGCCTATAAAGATTGAACCTCACGCAACGACAAGCCATGAGGACAACAAAAGGAATATTGCACAGACATCAAGCCAAGGGCAATGATAGACTCAGAAAAGTTTGCAGAGTGAGAACTCACAGCCAAAGAATGGATTTAAATCCAAATAACAGAGGCAAAGGCAATGCTAACCCAAGACTCAAGACAACTGTAGCAGAAGAGGACTAACAGCCTCCATGAAAGCCAAGAAGAGCAGCCTCAAGGGCCAGCGTGAACTACGGAGGAGAAATGAAAATGTTTAGGGTTACAAAGGTTCTTATATCTTCCACGCTTGGCTAGGATAAGACCACGTGGTCATGTTAAATCAAACCATGCAATGGATCATTTTCTATAGTTTCCTGCATACATATTAACCAATTATTTAATCATTGAATCACGATGCATAAACTATATCATCAACCAAATTATTGCTTATAAATCGATACACCGCTCATCATATGATATACTAGGTCAGGGTTAGAATATCAACGTTGTGATTTACATTGACCTAGCAAGAAGTGACACCACTAAACTTTGGTAAATGCCGAAATCGTTCATGCATAGAACTCACTCTATCCATTAACCATATGACTATTATATTCTAACATCACTAATATAATATGGATGTTAGTAATCCCTTTCTTTAAACATCGACCTTGATATGGATAGAAGTCTTTATCATATAGAAGAGCTCAAGTTAACCACCGAACACCTATAGCTTTCTTATGTAGAAACAGTATAGTTTATACATGGTTAATCTTTTGTGAAAACAACTTTTCAAGTTGTAACATTTATAAGTGGCACAAAGTAGTTTATGTAGAATCATAAACTCTTTTTTAAACTTGTTTATGACCTTAAACAAATTATAGACTTAAATGTCTATTAAACAAAATGGTTTATGCATGTCTATAAGTCATATAGGAACTAATAAGTCAAATGGTAGCAAATCTACAAAGTGGACAAAGTGTTTTGTAAAGACACTTTTGTGAAATTCGTTTACATAATTCATGGCGACGAACCTTTAATGGATTTTGGTTGTGACTCAACTTGGTATTTACTAATGATTCACCATGTCTATTGGTTAGTGAAGTGGTTATAGAATTATACAAAATAACTAGAAATTCGACCTGTTTCGAAAGCATCAATTTCAGAAGACAGTTTGTAGACAGTAATTTAATACAAGAGAAGTATGATAGAAAATTAAGAAATTGAATAGGAATAATCCTACTTGAGTCCAGAATTATTAGAACCATATGGTTCGATATGAAGTTAAGAAGTATAGTCAAACATTGATTTCATGTGAGAAAGCTTTATGGTTTATTTTTGTTGTTAGCACAAATCAAACTGTTAATGACAAGAAGGTTAAAGGCAGTAAGTTTCCTCACAGAAGCGAAATGTGGAACAGTTGTTACACAAATAAGATAATATATTATTGTTTACATACTAACAAAACAACCATTATAAAATTACAAGTTATGCACACTAAAGTAGAAGTACTTTGTAACTGAGATTATAATTTTAGAGGCGCAAACATATCTTACTGTCACTACGTACTTTTAAACTTTATTCCAAAAGAAACAGAAGGAAGCCAAATGGTTTTACCTCACAGAAGTTGTTTGAAAACTTAGCAGCTTAATTACTAAGCTTTATAATTACAAATAAAATATTGTTGGATACTTTAAGAATTTTTTAAAACGTTACTCGTTCGATCATACCTATAAACCTATAAGAACCAGTAATCTTCTACATTAGCACAATTGCTAAGTAAGCCCCAGATTCAAAGGTTAGATTCCACCTATTTGACATGAAGAGACTCATCAGTAAACTGAAATAAAACAATACGCAAGTAAACCTTATTCTTGTTACAAAAATGAACTATTTAGTTAACATAATTGAGATTTAGTAAAACTAATTACTTGTCTATTTCTTTTATTGCTAACCTTTAGCTATTAGTAAACCGCAGGTTTTAGCATTTGTTGTTATCTCTCAATTTTAAATTTTTGTGAAAATTTGGGGTTTTGACATAGTCCCTCACCTTTCTGGTAAGAATACCGCAGCAGAGATGTGGACGGATTTGGAGAGTCTATACCAAAGAAAGAATGAGAACCGGAAGATGGTGTTGCAAGAGAGAATATGCAACAACAAGATGGCTAAGGGAGAAGGAGTGGTGCCTTATTTCACGAGGCTCACACAGATTAAGGATGAGCTTGGAGCTGTTGGCTCTAAGACAGTGGATGAGGAGCTAGTTCGGATAGCCCTGAATGGCTTCTCTAAGCCATGGGACACCTTTGTCAAAGGTTTTGTGGCTAGGGAGAAGCTCCCTGATTGGTAGAGAATATGGAATGACTTTGTACAGGAAGAGACCCACATGGGTCAAGGATCAGGCTCATCCAGCAGTGCCCCACATATTGTGGATGAGGAGGCTCTATCCCTTATAGGGAAGAGCAAGGGGAAGGAAAAGAAGAAGAAGGATGGTAAGGAGAACCTTGACATATCAAAGGTCAAGTGTTTTATCTGCCACAAGCAAAGACACTTTTCCTCCCAGTTCCCAGACAGGAAGAAGAAGAGTAACATGTAGATGGCTGGATCTGTAGAGGTGGATGATTTCAGGAGGAATTTCGATGAGGAGTTTTGCTTGATAGCTTGGATGGAAAGCACCACAGGGAGAAGCATATGGTACATTGACAGTGGAGCATCTAGTCACATGAATGGATAGAAGAGATTCTTCAGAGACTTGCAGGAGGTTGGAATAGGGATCCACGTTGAGCTGGGTGATGATGCATGGTATCGGGTGTAGGGAGTTGGCACTGTTTCATTTGAGAGGGAATCTGGAAAACCCCTCAATTTTTGTGATGTGTTATATGTTCCATGACTGACCAAGAACCTTATATCAGTCTCCACTCTGGAGGACAAGGGATATCAGGTGAAGTTCCATGACCATAGAGTGTATATCAGGCCCAAGGGGTCAGATAGAATCTTGGATCGGGTGATTGGCAGAATGAGCAGGAAAGTGTACAGATTACACTTTGAGCCTGCAAAGGCTCTAGTCAGCAGTAGTAGCAGTAGTCAGGGTGAGTTGTGGCATATGAGGATGGAACACTTACACCATGGAGCACTGAAGCATTTGAGACAGGCAGTCATTGGAGTTCCTCAAGTATAGGAGGAAAAGAATAACCAATACAAGGGTTGTTCTTTGGGGAAGAACATTAGTAATCCTTTCCAATAGAGTGAGCACAATTCTAAGGAGCCCTTAGACTTGGTGCATTCGAATGTATGAGGACCTATGAGTGTCCATTTGTTCAGTGGTTATACTTACTGCATAACCTTCATTGATGAATGTTCCAAGAAAAACTTGATCTATTTCCTGAAGGCCAAGTCAGAGGTCTTTGAGGGGTTTTGAGAGTTTGAAGACTCTTGTGGAGAACCAAACAGGAAAGAAGATTCAAGTGTTGAGGACAAAAAATGGGGGTGAGTACACTTCCAATGAGTTCATGGAGTATTGTTCGGTTCAGGGGATCAAGCAGGAGAACACTGTGCCCCATACCCCACAACATAATGGATTTGGAGAGTGGAAGAATAGGACTATGGTTGGAGAGCCGAGGCCATGCTATTTGATTAGGGATTACCACTATTCCTCTGGGCCAAGGAATACAGGACTGCAGTATACATTCAGAACATGTGTCCCCACATAGCCTTAGGGAGGAAGACACCAAAGGAGGTAGTCATAGGCACTAGGCTAGATCTGAGTCACATTCACATATTCGGTAGTGTCTGCTATTGTCATGTTCATGCTAACAATAGGAAGAAGTTGGACCCTTTCAGAGAGAAGGGGCTACTTGTTGGTTACATCGAGATTTCAAAGGCATATAGAGTTTACATTCCTGCTCACAAGAGGATCATTGTGAGCAGGGATGTCTAGTTCGATGAGGATAGGGCCTTGCAAAGATCTCTGGACTTACCAGCATTGCAGTAGCCAGCACAGGAGTCGAGAGTCAAGTTAGAGGAGCTAGATGTACAGGTACAGGTACAGACACACAACATAGGTTCTAGTGGTCAGAGGGAGTTAGGTGGACAAGATCCTTCAGTCATTGACTTAAAGGATGAGCAGCAACAGGAGACGGATATCCAGCAGCCGCAGCAGGAGACGAATATCCATCAGCCACAGCAGGTTGACACTAGGCCAAGGTCTAAGTGGTTTCGATCCACAGTGCAAGATTCCAGGCAGGTAGATCCTCCACAGACATATTTTAGACGGAGTGTACCACCAGAGAGTCTTAGTTATATGGCACTGATGATAGAGTTGATTAACTCTGAACCTTCTAGCTTTGGGGAGGCTGCACAACATGATGTGTGGTAGGAAGCTATGGTTGAGGAGTATGACTCGATTATGAAAAACCAGGTATGGGAGGTTGTGCCGAGGCCACAAGGGAAAAGGTCATGGGATCTAGATGGATCTACAAGATGAATCATGCAATAGATGGAAGCATGGAGAAGTACAAAGCACGCTTTGTGGAAAAGTGGTTTACACAGAAGGAGGGTATTAATTATGAGGAGGCCTTCGCCGCTATTGCCAGGTATTCTTCCATTCGGACCATTATCTCATTAGCAGCTGAGATGCGTTAGTGTGTCCATCAAATGGACGTCAAGATTGCCTTCCTCAGCGGATTTATAGAGGAGGAGGTGTATATTGAGAAGAAAAAGGGGTTTGATGTGGAGAACAAGGAGACGCATGTATGCAGACTGTATCGAACTCTTTACGGGCTCAATAAGACACCTCGAGCATGGTACTCAAGGATTGACAGATATCTACAGGAGATGGGATTTTAGCGAAGTGAGGCTGACCACAACCTGTACTTCTTGACAAGTGAGGTGCCTCTCATACTATTCTTATATGTGGATGATCTCTTTTTGATAGGAGATGAGAGGCTGATTGGAGACTGTAAGTCCAACCTTGCAGTAGAGTTTGAGATGAAATACCTTGGGATGATTCATTAGTTTTTGGGCTTGGAGGTTTGGCAAAGAGATGGATTCTTCTTCATCGGATAGGGGAAGTATGCAGTAGATATCCTGAAGAGATTCAGGATTGAGGACTACAAGCCTATGGCCATACCTCTAGTTTCCAACTAGAGGAAGATTGATGCATCAGGATCAGACAGATTTGATCCTATCTTCTATCGACAGCTTATCGGATCGCTTATGTATATGGTCAACACTCAACCAGATATCGCCTTTGCAGTCAAATCCTTGAGTCATTTCATGGTGGACCCTCAGAGAGTGCATTGGACGACTGCGAAGCACACACTTTGCTACATTAGAGGTATAGTGGACTATGGATTGGTTTATGAGAACAGGGGGAGTGTACAGTTAGTAGGTTTCACAGATGCTGACTGGGAAGGATTTGTAGAGGACCTAAAGAGTACTTCAAGTTTTTGTTTCAACATTGGATCAGGGGTTGTCTCTTGGTTCAGCAAGAAGTAGAAGTCAGTAGCATTGAGCTCAACAGAGGCTGAGTACATGGAAGCCAGCATGGCTGCTTGTGAGGGTATGTGGCTGAGGAAGTTACTTGCAGGCACCTTGCAGGGTTGTCCAAGTGTGAGCTAGAGGCTACACTATTTCACTGTGAAAATAAGAGTGGCATAAGTCTATTTGAGAATCCAGTGTTCCATGACCGAAGCAAACACATAGACATCATATACCACTTCTTGAGAGATTTTGTTCATAGGGGAACCATTCAGTTGGAGTACATACAGACATATGAGCAGGTGTCTAACATTTTCACCAAGGCACTTTGCAGACAGAGTTTTGTGAAGTTTAGGGATAAGTTGGGGTTGCTACCGAATCCCTTCCTCATTGAGACAGAGTGTTAAACTAGTAGCAACAAGGAAGGTCTTCCTACATGCATGTGTTCTTGCATGCAGAAGACTTAAATTAGGAAACCATTTGTATTTAATTTACATTTCCTAAGTTTACTTTGGAAAATAAATTAAAGTGATCTAAAAGTGAACCACTAGTTAAAGTGAAAGTGAAATTAGGATTTTTGCTTTACCACTAGTTAAATTGAAAGTGAAATTAGGGTTTTTGCTTTACCTAAAGTTATAAAAGAGAGATCAATTGGTGGAGAGAACACACACACTTGTTTTCTGACAGAGACAGGATATAGATAGGGAGAGAAAGTCAGACAGAGGATTTAGCTGAGAAGATGGAGGAGCGAGAAGCAGGATCATCGAGCTTCATACAGTTGGGCTATACACTCACACAGAAGGGTGTTGATATTTAGCTTAGATTTTCCCAGTGATTCTGCCAGATACTACATTCGCCAGGTTTGGGTGAATTTCCAGTGATTGTAAAAGTTCCATATTTCCTCATAATAAAATCTATATCTGACTGCTGCACCCCTTTTCCCATCTTGGGTTTTTCCAGGGGTTTCTATACCCAAAATAATAGTGTCAATATCATCATGTGATGTTGTGATTTATTTCTCATTTTTATATTCCATTGCATACTGTAAAAGATATTCATGTGTGGTTAATAGTTGATATTTTGCATGCACTGTTTAACCCTAGTTGAATATTGAAGGAAAATTTACAATCCAAGAGCGGCTTATTCATGCTCTCCCATGTATCTCTTGTCAATATATTGACATATGATCCCAAATATAATATGATATAGTCCATATCATACTCTCTTATTTGTGTAGTCATTCACAGTTCTCGGCATGTCTTCACTTTTCTCAGGTCGCAAGTATTCAAAGGTTTCTTCTATGACTATTAGTTCTACGACAACATCTTTATCATGGATTAGTGCTAAACAACTTTTGAAAAATTATTTTTTCTTACTAACCTTTTTCATTGGAGGCCTCCAGATTAGTTGTTCAAATCTCTCAAGCATAGCTCTAACTTGTCTAGATGTCGATGGTTTATTGATATACACAAAGTCTTGTCACGCCTCCAAGAAGAATTATTTCTCTTGTTAAACATCCAAGGGAGTTATCTTTTGTGTCGCGGGTCTGACCCATTATTATCCTTGTTGCGTACTTTGGTATGATCTCGTCGCAGCACCTCCTATTGTGACTACGACAATTTGGGGTTTCCTTGGTTCAGCAAAGATCATCTGAATATTTGGATTGGGTTTCGAATTAGGATTCTTCACTGGGTTGGGGTTAACGACAGTCCTAGCCTACGATTTTGCAATAAGTTACGGACACTGCTCGACAGTGTGATCAAATGATTTATAATATGTATAATTCTTTGGAATACTTTTACAATCTCAGGAAAAGTGTCGTGGCTTCCCACAATGATAAAATATGACTTGGCCTCTTCCTCAACCAAATCCTCCTCCTTTTTTTTGTCCTCGACCTCTAAAATTCTTTCCCTCCCCCCTTTGTGGAGGGTATTGTTGTTGTTGAGGATATTGATTTTGTTGGTATTGTAGTTGAGGATATTGGTGTTGTTGATATTCTGTCGGCTGATACAGAGGATGCGCTCACTCATCTTGCATTTGTTCATCATTTTTCAATAAGTAGGAATCCATCATTTTCTCTTGCAGTAGTTGAAGTGCTCTGTAGTATTTCTCATCATGACCTACTGATATACAAAATTTACAATATAGACTAGTGAGTGCACTTACAATAATATGTAAGTACAGGCATTCCTCGGACTTGTGACATCTAGTCTGGCATATTCTACACCAAGGAATTCCTTGGGTGTTTAATGGGTTTAGTGCACTTGCTGCGACACAGTTCATTAGCGCCGAGAAATTATCTTTATGGTGTTTGTCTAATCTGCAGCTAGTACACCAAAGTTCTTCTTGAACTTCCTTTCCTATTTTGATGTCCTGGAGTTGCACCGTAAGGTTGGCCAGCTGCGATTGAATTTGCATCATTCTTGAGCCAGTGTCTCCAACCAACGAGGCTTCGACTAACTTCATTTCTATTTCAAGATCCTCTGTTTGTGAAACGAGTTTCGGTTGCATCAACGGGGTTCATATATGTGGAAGCAAGGCGACAATAAACCATTCCTTGTGTTGCACATATGGCATTTGGAAACTAACTTTGCTCATCAATGTCTTAAATCTGTGGTCAAAGTCCCAAATAGATTCTTTTGGTAGCTTCTTGATCTCTTTGATATCAGTGATGCATTATGATTCAGACTTCGGTTTTTTGAATTCATATATAAACCCGATTCAAATCTCTTTGAGTGTTTTTGGGACAAGTCCTACTAGTACTATGGAGAACTTCATATACCAGTCCAGTGCACGACCTCGTAGCATCATAATCATCTATGCTTTCTTGATATTCTCATCCTAGATCTATCATACAATCCAGATGGCATCACATAGAAACCAATGTTGCTCTGGGTCTTCCAACCCATTCCCATTTAATATTGGGAGCTTATTGTTGGTTCCATCCATTCTGTTGGTTGTTGTTGTATTGACTATTGGCACACTCGGAACAAAACTTGGACTAGTCGAACTTGTTTATCCACTATTTACAGTGTTAGTGCTACTTGTCTGTACAAAAATACTTAGGGATAGGTCTCCCAATCTTACCTATGGTACTGCAGGCGAGTTGTATGCACGTTCTTGTTCTGAAGCTTCAGTAGACTCTTTGGACTCTTTGTTTCCTTCTGAGATTGGCTGATATTATTCTTCCTCATTACAAGAACCTTTGCCTAAGTATGATGCAAACTCGTAGCCTTCTTCTTCTTGATCTGTGCTGCAACTCCCTCATCCGAACATGGTTTTTCTTCTTTTTTCGTACCTAAATCTTCTTCCCCTTCTTAAAAATCCTAGCTCTAGTTTAGTTCCACTATCTCCTGGGAACATCTCACTCTAGAGTTCTGCTGAGACATAGACACCCTTTTTTATTCAGTCTATCAGTCACAGAATGCTTTTTTCACCTAAAATCATTTTTATTCAGGTCTTTAAACACAACATGTATCTGCTATGTGGTCCTCAAATTTGTTTTTTCTTCACTCACTGTATGAGGTTATTGTTTCAACAAAAAACTTAGTATTATATCCTTCTAGGATATTGTCTACCCAAAAATCCACAGCCCTTGATATAGGGTTGTTTACTCTTTTCAACCGCTTGATTAAGAATGGACTCCACTCTTTCGTTCCTCCTCCTTGAAAATTCCTTTGTTGGGTTGCTATTTTACACAACCACTCATGAAATATGATGGGAAACTCGGCAAAGAATTTTTTGTGAATGTCTGAATGTATGTACCGACGCAACCAATTTGTCGGTGTCCACCGATATCCTTTACTTTATTTTTGTGCGAACTCTAATTCTTTGGCATCAACTCAGTCTTGTATTTTTGGTTTCCTAGGATGCCGCAACATATCCCTCACCACAACACTTTAAGGTCACGGGAACATAACCATTTTTTGGCTTTTATCCTTATCCCTCTCTCTTCCTCTATGGACCGAGGTTCAGTCCCTATTTGGTTAGCACAACAAATCCCAATATATCGACCCGACAGAGCATAGCTCATCCATCAACACCTACTATACAAATGTCCTCTCACCCGAGATATCTCAGACTATGGGTAACTACGAGAACCTCTTTTCCACAGTTTATGTGGTAGGGTGTTTTAGTACCTTGGATCTACACCAAGGTTTCCAACAAAGACCGGGAAGGTGAATTATTGGTTTGCATGGCACTTTAACACCAAGTTATGATTCGATCCTTCCATATGCAGTTTTACATAACTAAACCACGAACAGACAGCCTAAGAATATTCATTAATGTAATGCAGCAATCATACATTTATCCATTTGCAACACAATAATCATTCAATTACACAACATAACATTCTCACATATATCTAAGCTACTTCAACATTCACGCATATACACAGGAGGTAACATGGAAACCCATACAGGAAAAAACCTCAAGGTGCTCTTCATATGGCATTGGCATGAGGAAATAGATGCACCTTTTCTCTGTACATAAAGCTACATACTCTATTCAAGTTATTATCTTCTATCTTTACAGACTTCTCCTCCCTCTTATGCTCTTTGACCTTCTCTGTTTCTCACTCTGCTCTACTCCTACTATCGATCTGCACACAGGCTTGATCGACTCGACCTACTCTACCTTTCTACGCACTCAATTACAGAACCACTACTCTGATGCACTCAGTGATCCAAAGTCATTAACCAAAACTACCTATCTCAATTCTAGCTCAAGTGTCTTTTCCAAGAGTATAGAGATTACTCGTAACTGTTGTATCATCTAACCAGCCAAAAACTATCTAACCCATTTACAGCTTGGGTTCCTTCTTTTATAGCCTTATTATAGACTTGATACATATCTCATACATGCTTGTTACAAACTCAATATTGACTCGATACAGACTCTCACAGACTCAGCTCCAGTCGTTATCCCAACCAACTTACTATCTTCATCCAATAGGATATCTTTCCTATTCTAGCAATCCATAACAAAAAATGCACTATCATCTTGACTTAGAAAGATGCCCTTATGCATGTGGTTTTCGTCGGCTCTAGTCGAGCTTGTACCCATAATCTCTAAGGATTGTCACTTTCTCAGCGTTATGCCTTACAGTCACTTTCTAGTTGTTACCTTATTTGCATGCCTGCTTCTGCCGATATTCTGCCATGTCATCCCGTATCTTGTTATGTCCTTCCGTCGCGGCTTACTTATCTGGCATAGATTCCTCATCTTGCACATTCTCTTTGTCTTCTTCTTCTCTTCTATTCTTATGTTGCATCATTCTTCCCTTTCCTTTGATGTTTTTTCTTCTATTGTAGCTCCTTCCTATTCTCCTCTTTCACTCTTCTTCCATACTTAGGCACAATTCTTCATGAGTTCTGCCCTACTGTCCTAAGGCCCAACACACATTGTAAAATTTAATAATAAAGAAAGAAAGTGGGATACACAGTGCCCACACTCCATCTCCCTGAGGGGATTCACAGTGTCCTTTTTGGTTTTCTTTTACTAACTAGAACGTGCACAAAACCGCCTTCTAGAAAGGATGAACAGGTCGATTAATTTTCTTTGATTTCATTTTTGAATAAAGTAATAATATCATACCCAACTCATTGTCAAAAAGTATGCTCTCTCCACCAACCAAAGGTTTTGCCAATTATAGGTGGATGATAAGAAAGTGACACATAGTTTGTTGTTTCGACTTGTCATTAGTTTACTTGCTTTTACAAACTCTTTACTTTCCTTAATTATAATAAATATTTTGTCGCAAACCTCGTGTATGCTCTTTCCCTCTACAGGATTTTCCTAATCGTTGGGGAATCAAAGCGATTTGTGGCATTTTTCTAATTTACACAAATTAATTTAAAAATCCATTCATAAAAGAAACTCCCAAGAACATTACAAAAATCCTCCATAGTGATATTTGACAATTGTGGGAAAATTCTTCAAAGGAAGTGGGAACCATTGAATAGTGACCTCGGGGTACTGTCAGGATACATCCTCATGGGTGTAGTGTTGGACACCTCTCAGAGACTCTGATTCAGGTCACACTCCTAAGTGAGGAACAACCTTCGTCATATTCAGGACATATTCTTAGTACTTTATAGTATATTGAGAATCCCCTTCTCGTACATCAACTCATCTTTAAATAATTAAAACTGACCAAGACACATTGCAAAACATTTTATTTTTCAGCAGCATCATTTCTTTATTTTGACTCCATTGGCATGATCTAATTTTGCAACATTTTACTGTCGTTTATCATCAGTTTTTTATTGTTGCTCATCTTTATGTGTTGATGTTATATGATGGCTAAATATTCATTTATATTTGCAACAATCTTGTCTGATTATTTTCCTTCAAAAACTCCTAAAAAACTTGCTTCCATCATTAATGACTAAAACACAAGAGCCTTAGTTAAACCCTTTCTTAGGGACCACCCCCCTTGGCTTCATTAGGAGTTTTTCCTAAACGGAGGAGTCAAGATCAAGTGACAGCACTTGACTTGAGACTTTCCCCCAAGGACACACCGAGTAGCTCGAAGATTTCTGCTGCACTTAACCCCCAGGTGTGTGAAAGGAGGAAACAAGCTTGGTTATGTGTTTTAATGGATCTTATATATGATGTCAATTCCTAACAATTAATGGTGAGACTGTGTTTGAGAGAGCTTTTTTAAATAAAACTCATAGTTTTATGGTATTTAAAAAAATATTATTGTTTAATGGTATTACCAACAACTCCTTTTCTTACTCCGTTGTATGTTTCTCCAAGGTTACAAATCAACGACTATGATTCTCAAAGCTGTTGCATTTATGTGGAAGGTTTCCAAATTGGTTTGCTTGGGTTTTGTGAGTCTTATAGATTGTGGAATGGATTTATCTCTCTTTATGGACCATTCTTCATTTCTTAAGTATTTTTCTTCTCTATTGAAGTGTTTGAATGAATGTTGGGTGTTTCTCTCCTTGTTGAGACATTTGCCTAGGGAATTTCTCTCTTTGTTGAGGTGTTTTACTTATTGCCTAAACTATTTTCTCATTTCTTGGGGTAAATTTTCTTCACTTTGGATGGATTTGTAATGTCTAGTATGTGTTTATTGTCATTGGGTTGTTTCCTTTCTTTGTTGGATGATTTTCCTTTCTTGTCATGGTTTGCTGCAAACAGGTCACATCAGTCTTCCTAGAGACCATATGCCCTTGTTGAGCTCTCCTTGAAGCTCTACATCGACTGTACAGGTTGTGTGCACCATACTAGGTTTCCTTCTATGTATTGGGGTTGCATGAGCTCATCATTGGGTAATGGAAATGATTTGGCATCTTTAGCATTTGAATAGATGGATGTCAGAGAACATCCTTGGGTGATGGAAATTATTTGGAATCTTTATAATCTAAACAGTTAGGAATGATAGCACATTATTGGGTGATGGAAATGATTTGGCATCATACACTTCAAGCTGAGTAGACATGTATGTGAGGAAGGAATTTGAAGTTTAGGAGTAATATGGTGTTACATATTAAAGGGGACAGTGGATGAAATTGAATAATGGTGTTGGTTGATATGTGTAGTCTACACTTAATAATAGGCCTTGTAACCATGTTTCAAGACAAAGAACTCAATGACAATGCAAGTGCAAAAAATTATCTTTTCTTAACTTAACCACCAGATGCTTGTGAGCTTGCCTAATGTGAACCTTAGAAACACCAAATCCAATCACTAATTGTTAGTTGTGTGGTATTTTATTGTTTGTAGGTTACACCTAGACATGAGGCCTTCCATCCTCGAGAAGAGATTCACAAAGATATCACATTAGAATAAGAAACAGAGACCAATAATATTTTCACAAAGTATCCATGTTGGTGAAGTAAGTGGACTATAAGTCCCTTTTTCTTATGGATCATAGCCCTTACTATTTATTTGCATGATTTGTGAGGAGTTATAACCATCAATTAAGTGAAAACATGGAGACATCTAAGGTATATAATTCATGTAGGGAAATGTGGCGAGGGAGGCCTCAATCCTGAAAATTTTCTAGCTAGGGTCCCTCATCCAAGTGGCCAACCAATGATGCGATCAAAGACATAGGGGATACAATTTGATTCCACAAGAGATTACCTCTAGAAATCAAGACCAAAGTTGAAAGAATTGGACAAAAGGTTAAGGAGAAAATAGCCAACACTTCACTGAAGGCTAAAGATGTTGAATTAATGGATTAGGTTCTACCCAATGGATTTACTTGCAATAAGGATACCAAATACTTCAAACAAAATCATATCTATTGACATATTAAGGAAAACATTGTACAAGTAATATTAAAGCAAGGATTTCAATACAAAGTCATACTAGATACTTTGAACAAGCAACACAAAGCTTCAATGACAAAATGGACTACTTGGACAAGAAGTACAAAAAGCCTCGGTCAATCTCTTATGAGATATGGAAACAATTTGCCTACTTCATAACTATATGATCTAGTCTCCAAATACAAAAAAATCTTGTAGAATCTCCAAATCACACCTATCATTCTCTCATCGACATGAACTCAATGTTCGAGGCTAAGAACTAGGTAGCTTTTAATGTTTTCAAAGTCTTCTTTTGCATAACACCTAAAACATCATGGGATAGGAATTGTAATCTTTCTGATACTGTGAACATTAAGAATGAAAATCAATTTCTCCTAAAGTACCTTATATATCCACATTAAATCATGGTTCCATAATCTTCCTAACCTTCTAACTTATAAAAATTATGGTAATATAAAAACTTTTTCTCTAAACTTTTTGAGTACCAAATACTGTTTTCCTTTCCTTTTAAAGTCTCATAAAACAAAGTTACTCTCAATTGTCAATATCAATCACCGACAATATTATTTATATCAAACATTTAATAAAATCATTAAAGCGTCATTTTTAATGAGGTGATGTCCTAACTAGAAAAGGACCTTCTCATATACATATGGCCCTAAATGTTCCAACATGATGGTATGATTAATGATACGTACGTAAGCCTTAAAATCTTGGTCATCTTCGTTTTAATAGGTAAGTATCCCTCGCCGCCTGTCAAAAAGGGATAGTTACGGCTATCACTAAAGCGCTTTTAACTTGACACTAAATAAGTAAAAGTTGAGTATCCTTTTCTCAATGGTAAGTTGGAGGCATTTAAAATTATATGTTTTTAATAAATATTTAATATATTAAATTAGTTAGTGGTGTAACTATTTGAGAAAGTTTTTACAAAGATTAAAGTTTGTTCATACTGCATAGACTCTCCATTACAAGCAGAATTTACAAAACAAAACTTTGCTAAATACATATATAGGGACATTTTCTTTGAGCAGAGTACCAAGATAGAGACTAAGATTACTATATATGAGACAAAATGCGAAAAAAGAGTTCTCTCATGAGAACCTGCTATTTCCCTTGGACTCCACCGCACTGCACCAAGTCAGCTGCTTCTTTTCCTCCTGCACCAACTGCCAATTTCGTTACTGCCAACTCCAATTTGTCAAACTTCACTTCCAATTCTTCTATCATCCTGGTCAGTGCCATATTAGATTGATAAATTTTCTTCTAAAAACTCCTCACCGAAACTGGAGAGATCCTTGTCAACTATTTCCAGGCGCCTTCCTCCCTCATGATCAATTTGGTTTGGATAACTTTTGTACCTTCCCATCTTTCGCCTAAGCGCCCGCAACTGCGCTGTGACCAAGAGAGTCGGGGTTGAAGAGGCGGACGACTCTGGAGAAGAATCCATGCTGCCTGCTGCAAGCAAAAAAGGAGCATCCAAACCTCCATAGTGAGCGATAAAAACTGTTGCGAGGTTCTGTGATTCTTGACCTGACGATTTTAACAACACACACCATAATTCCATAATCTGAAACGAATCCATCACACTCCTCGCACGCTGCAGATAGAATAGAGAGGGTCCTTCAGTCTAATCTGGAGCATAAAGCAAATCAAGGTTTCTGTACAGGCAAGAGTTCTTCTGCATTGGACAGGACAGAGGGTCCTTCAAATTAATAACCACATGCCAACCCATGTGTCGGCACCGACTCCATGCGCTCGCCACGCTCCTGCATGATGGGAGCCAAGACAAGTGGGAGCCACATGGACAGTGTTGACTCCAGCCTTTTAGACCTTTCCCATGGTCCTGTGGAATGAGGCATTGGGAATTGGCCCCATTCCAGACCAACGTCCCTTTACTCAAAGAGGTTGCTTTGTTGGCAGCGAGGTCGGCTTGGTCATTTAGTCCTTTCAAGACGTGATAATAGTCAAATTTCCAGAGTGAGTTGGAAAGATTTTGAATCCTTCTAAGCAATTGACAAAGATTAAGTTGGGATGGGAAGGAGCTGGTAACCAAGGCTTGGATAATTACGTAGATCTGATATTCCTTGGTTTCGGGCTTGAAGGAGGCCCTACGAGAAAGCTTCTGCAACATTGTTAGTTTCATCACCTAATCCCATGAGTACTCATGTTCCTCATTTCCATCACGATTAATGAGAATCCCTCCCCCTCTTGTCACCCCTATTTAAATTAATATTAATATTATTTATTACTGAAATTAAAATATTTGATTTTTAAATTAATAAAAATATTTAAAAATAAATCTAAATTAAAAATTTATTTAAAATATAAAAATTTCCTATTAATAAAAAAATTTATTATTAAAATATAAAATTTCCATACCGTGAGTCGATTGGTTTACCTATCTAAAAGAAGAACACCGTACAAATAAACTCCCCCTTAAACACCGGACTAACTATAATTTTCAAATTTGGATTCTACCCACCAAAAACAAAAACAAATTACTAGAAAACCCCTTAAAATAAACTACTCTTTTTTATAATCCATTTATAATATAAAACATATAATAAAATTTGCAATGGCCCCGGACTCCATCTTCCTTTGGTAAAAAGCTTTGGTAGTTGATCGTATTATGAAGATTTTAATGTTTTTTCTGTGGGCATCTCATAATGAACTGAACGAGCTCTGTGCTAAAACAAAGAACTTTGCATTCAAATTGCTTTGCAGCTAGTCATGGCCATTTAATATTATTGGTCCCCACTTCTTGTCGTCCTGCAACTGCTTTAAGCCATGTCAATGTCTGATATCAATATATACCACTGGCATTGCCAGTGGAAACCACGTGAACATGTTATTGTTATCCTCATTTTGAGGAGAATTTCCCTTAGAAGGCTCTGCTGCGTTCAGATGCAAACGCGTTAAAGTTGGATATTTAAGCTCTAGATCACTGTAGGCTCTCATAAGCCAATATGGGTAGAGCTCCTTGCTGTGAAAAAACTGGGGTAAAGAAGGGCCCCTGGACTCCTGAGGAGGACAAGATTCTAGTTAATTACATTCAGGAAAATGGGCATGGAAGTTGGCGTGCTCTTCCCAAGCTTGCAGGTCTGTATATATATCTATATCTATATATATATATACACTGTACAAATATATACATGATTCATGACCAATACATCTCTGTCTGATCTTGTAGGTTTGTATATATATCTATATATATACACACTGTACAAAGGCCTTGTACAAATATATACATGATTCATGACCAATACATCTCTGTCTGATCTTGTTTGAATCTATATATGGTCTAGTCTCTGTAAACAGACGTGACGTAGTTTTAATCCATATATGCTTCTGTGTCTGTCCATAGACTTGTTATATACTTCAAAAAAAGCAATAAAATGGTGCTTGATCTGTCGATAGACTTGTTATATACTTCAAAAAAATCAATAAAATGGTGCTTGATCCGTTAAAATTGGTTTTTAATTCATTCCATTTTTAGAAGTTCCGTTTTTTTGGTTAAGAGAAACATATTATATATATATATTAGATTTTGAAGCTGAGTATTTTCTAAATTGCAGAACAAGTGGAAGTGAATTATTAGGTATGCTTTTTTAGATTACAGGTTTATGAAAACCAGTTTTTAGATTGATTTTATAGATGTGGTTTTAAATTTGAAATAAATAATTATAAAATATAAACTGTATGGTTTTAAATTTGAAATAAATAATTATAAAATATAAACTGTATGATGTATGATAATAGATAACTGGTAGCTATAGTTGATAAATTACAATATTTTAGAAGAAAGGAAAAAGCTGAAGATAAAGAAAATAAAGAATAGATGACTTGTTTACAATTTGTGAACTATACAATTGACTAGCACAGCCACATAGTTTGTAGCTGGATCAGGTGGATAGGGATCAAATGGTTGAGAGATAGTTCTGGAATGGAATATATTTTTGTATTCTTCATATTTGTCTAGTTAAACTGTTGTTCTACATGTTATCACTGACATACTTCTTATCAAGTATCAATTATTTTGTATATTCTTTTTAATTTTTGTCTCATATTCTTTTAGTTATCTGCCATAAATGGTTAGTTATCCATTCATCAACTATGATTTGCTACCAGTTATTTTTTATATTCATGTTTTTATAATTGTTTATTTTGAATTTTAAACCACTGCCATAGAATCAAGCTAGACAGTACACTTGTCTCATCCTCCTGGTTTGTAAATGAAAAAGCATAGACCCATAATCCACCCCAAAACTCAAATAAAAAAGTCTATCAACAAAATTATGATAAGATAACTATATAAAGGTTAACTGTTTAGGTTTATGTGTTTGTGTATATACAGGGCTTGTTCGTTACTATCAACATAATTATGATAAGATAGGTAATTATGATAAGATAACTATATAAAGGTTAACTGTTTATGTTTATGTGTTTGTGTATCACAGGGCTTCTTCGGTGTGGGAAGAGCTGCCGTTTACGTTGGACGAATTATCTGAAACCTGATATCAAGCGAGGCTCCTTTACCGAAGAAGAAGAGCGAACTATCATTCGGTTGCATGCAATTTTAGGGAACAGGTCACGAAACAGACAAATTATTTAATTATTTCACTATGAGGGTCATTAAATGGTGAAGCGATAAAGAATAGTGTCTCTGGTTCTATGGGTTTTGTTGGATTTTAATGTTTGATTTGGATATGAATTTCAGATGGTCTGTCATAGCCTCACAGCTCGTTGGAAGAACAGATAATGAGATAAAAAATTATTGGAATACCCATCTGAGAAAGCGTTTGTTGAAGATGGGAATCGATCCCTCGACACATGAACCCAAAACAGAAGGCAATTCCACTGCTCTACGGGGGTTCGAATCCTTGGCCCTCACAAGGCACAAGGCACAGTGGGAAAACGCAAGACTTGAGGCAGAAGCTCGTCTGTCGAGAGAATCACTGCTTTTGTACTCTAATTTGAATGCTGGTTACAGCACCAATATAAACACAGTGGAACTGAGCACGATGCCTGACGATAATAATGCACCCACTGATTATTTCTTAAAGGTATGGAGTTCAGAAGCTGGGAAAGTCTTCAGGAAGGAATCTAGCAGCTGTAAGATAACTAATAAAAGCTCTAACAATTCAGGTCATATGACGTTTGATCTAAATCATCATCAAAATGGAGGACTAGAAGATCAAGTCTTATCCTGTCAAATTCGCAAGTCCTCAAGATCTTCTGGTTCGGCGTCAGCTTCCTTGTACTGTACTTCGACCCAACAGAGTTGTGATAAGGATAATGGTTCCCAACGCTGCAATTCTGCATCAGCTGAGTGGACTGAGGACTGTAGTGTTAAAACCGTAGAAGTACTTCCCTGCTTTGCTGATCATATGACGATGGGCCAGACGGAACATAATGTTCATGAGGCCTCCTTTAGCTCTGAGGAATTAGGCCCAGCAAATGTGCAATACACATGCTTTTCGGAGCTCCTCATGGATTTCCCTGCTATTAACGACAGCAACAGCACTGGTTGCATGATTCCAGAATTGACTACAAGTTTTCAGCAGCAATCTGCCTTGCCATGGCCCGAATTAAATCTCGAGGATGTTAAGGATTACTGGAACAATGCGTCGGTCACTGCTCGTGCATCTGCACATGGTTGAGATTTTAAACTGCAGGGTGCAGTAGGGTAATGATTTCTATCCTAAATTTCTCAAATTCATTGTTTGTTGTTGGATTGTAAATTCATTTGTTTGTTGTTGGATTGTAAATTCATTATTTGTTGTTAGATTTCAAAGTGTTGAATTCCAACTACAAGCAATAAGCTTTAAAAGTCATCATTGCTTTACCAGCAAGTTGATTAATGATCATTTTAAACCATTATAGTTTACAGCAAGCTGATTGATTAATGGTCATTTTAAACAATTATAGCTTATTATATCATAAGCTGTATCATCATATATCATATGTAATGGTAATTGTAAAATGAAAGTAATGTATCTTATTTTCATTTTAATTTTTTAAGTTGAAAAAAGGATGATCTCCATCTTCTGTACTTTACTCACTATATCATAAGCCGTATCATCATATATCATATGCAATGGTAGTTGTGGAATGAAAGTAATGTATCTTATTTTCATTTTAATTTTTTTAAATAGAAAAAAAGGATGATCTCCATCTTGTGTACTTTACTCATAACAAGAGTTTCAATTGATGCATAGGGTATGCTTTTATTGTATAATTTGGCAGAAGAGAAAGTTACTAAGTTTACAGATATCATCCATTACAAAAGTTAATAAGATCTTTCTCAAAGTCTTCATTTAGTTTAACAATTTGATTAATCTTTCTCAAAGTTTTCATTTAGTTTAGCAGTTTGATTAATTATAAAAATTTATGGATACAAGTTATATGCAATCTTTTATTAAATTTAGTTGATTAGTTCTTATTGAACTTTATTTATACTAGTTTTAAACGTGTATATAATTTTTATAATATTTTAACATGTCTAAAATTGTGACATTTAGAAAAAAAAATTTAGTGTTTTTTGAATATAAGAATAAAAATTTAAAATAAAATTTTTCAACAATCTAAGTAATCTTTTTTTCTTTTTTCTTAAGATATCATACACCAAAGTTAGTTTCAATGGATATTATCATCAAAATAATCTTAAATATCTTATGTTTCACTTTAGATTTTCTATAAATACTTTAATAACTTAAAAAATCCCACATTTCACCTTAAATTTTCTCTAATAATAAAATATAATCATAAACATAATATTAACTAACAAATTATTAATTACAACTAAAAAACCATAAACTATATTTTTCATTGTACTTAATGTATGCAAGATATCTTGCACTGAATATAATCATGAGCATAATCTCAACCAAAAAATTATTAATCACAACGGAGAAATATAAACTATATTTCTCATTGCCGAGGAAACTCACTGGGGGCTTTTGGGTCCTTTCATGAAAAAGGATGTCGAGAGGTTCTCATGGTTTTCAACTTTTTTCTTATAATTTAAAATATTAAAAAAAAGCACGGTTTGGTTGGTTTGTTATTGGTTACTTATAAGATAAGAGTGATTGTGTGAATCAGATAGTCGCACTCTTATTGACTGTTTTGATTGCTTCATGCACTGAATGCATGAAGACTACCAGTCCATGGAACTATTTGCATAATACTTTTTTTATTCTTTCAACTTTTTTTAGCTATTTTTTTTTCCAAAGTTCATTGTTCATAGTTAGTTTTCAATTTAACTTGTGATTTTAAAAGTAGATAATATCATTGATGAACTCAAATTGAGTCTCTCATCACTCTTTTGACTCCTTAAAATTGAAGGTGTTCTTTTGTGGCATATCTATGATTTAGTTTTAAGATTTTAATATTTTAAACTTTCATCTATTATTTATGTTTATAATTCAAATTTATAATAAAAGATGTAGTGATGAATTAACAAATGTGTTATTATGATAAATTTTTATGTTAATATATTATTTAAATTATATAAATTTTAATAATTTTAAAAACCTTTACCTTGTAGTATATATTAAGATTAAGTTACAATTCCATTAAAAACAAATCACTCGGAAAATCTAATAGATAAATATAAACTAGTGATCAAGTTACAATTCCATAAAACAATTTTCAAGTTTTCATTAAAAACAAATCACTCAGAAAATCTAATAGATAAATATAAACTAGTAATATTAAGATCAAGTTGCAATTCCATAAAACAACTTTCAAGTTTTTATTAGTATCTCTTCGAAAGTGTTTGGGGACTGATGCTAAATTTATGATCTAAAGCTATGGTTTTAGTATTTGTTGACTTCAAATATTTTGATTGAAATGTCAACCTAATTTACAGGTTTTTTTCAAAAATCCACATATTTAAGAAAAACTTAAATATTTTAAGAAAATAATACTGAAATACTTCTGTGCACTCGACATCTCTATGCATATGCACCATTTATGAATCTGTACAGATAGACACAGCTGAACACATATCCATTTCTTTGATCATTTATAAGCAGATGGTGGTCTGACAACCCTCATAAACAGGGAAACTAGTTTAAATTTATAAGATGATGGTGGTCCATTTATGATCTGACAACCCTGAGAGACAGGGAAACTAGTTTACATTTATCGTCTTCCAAGCTTTGGACTGTTGTTATTTAGTGCCATTGATGTTTAGGCGAACCATAACAATAAGCGCAATGATTCAGTGCAATTACGAGTTATTTGACATTTATACAGATTTATTTCTAATGACATGAAGATAAAAATAGAAATCATTACTGGTAATGGAATTAGCTGTTATTTTATTTTTATAACTCTTTTTTTAAAGTGGAATTATCAGTTATGTAGTGGAATTACCAGTTATGTAGTGGAATTCCCTCAGTGAAATTGACATAAAACATTGTTAAAAAGAAAAGTTGTCGCTTGCTCCTTTGACATTGAAAGGAAGAATCGACCAAGTTCTGGACAAATCAACTGGTATGTTGTATTTCTTCCTGTAAGTGGATTGAAAACGACCTTTCCCGACATAGGGTCAATTTCCTTAATACACTTAACAAGTTGTCTAACGAGGGATATTTTTTTCTTTATTTTCAATTGGTTTTTATCTTTTTGGTTATGAATTTTCATGGAATTTTCAAAACATGCAAAAACATTTCTAGATCTTACAAAGTGTACTTAAAGTTTTTGTGTCACTTAATTTTATTTCCGCACTTAAAATTACTCAACAAACAACAAAAATTACAAAATTTTATGAATTAAATTCATGAAATTCCAATCAAAATTTAGCCAAAAATCAAAATTGTCCCTAATGAGATAGCTCCATAAACTTAATATCGTATAACCTTTAGCTTATACTCTTTCTGTATGTTTTGAGTACTTACAATAATGTAAGAACCTATAGTTGAGGAAAGGAAAAGTTCTTAACACCTTAACATTTAAGATAAACGGGGTTTGCATCTTTATGTCGGCTTGGGTGATAGCAAAGATTTAGTAGAAGAGAGGTGGAGCTCTTTTGTTGTTTTAATACATATAATGTTTGATGATTATGAGTAATTTATTTTTGAGTAAAAGGTTTATTTATTTTATGTTTTTTTTTTTTTGGATTTATGTTCAGCTGGGGGCTGTTTTGTTACGAGAATACATATGTTAATTGAAGAGTTACTCGGTTGGGAGGAAGGTCAAAGTTAAGACTTGAGTAGTCAAGTGCTTCTTGAGCCAAGTAGTTGTTTAAGTTATGCTCATTACTATTTAGTTGAGTTTTGGTTAATTGTAAAATGTCATCTACTTATGTTATTTGTTGGAAAGCCTACTCATTCTGTAGGTGTTCCACATTTGTTATGTAAATATTGTTCATTAAGTTTTATATAAAGAATTATTCAGAAATGCATAGAAATAGTTAAGATTATTTGAAGTGTACTAGAATTCTTCCATGTAAATATGATGGAAGGACATATTGATTTAGTTGAAAGATTTTGAACAATGTTTAGGAAAATTGTGAGTAGGTCAAACAAGTCTATTAACCTTATGTTAAATGTAGTTAAATGACTTTATGATCTTGAGATATATCTTAAATTGGGGTGAACAAACCTTGATTAAAGATAAAATAGTTTAAAGGTTTCACTTTTTGAATGTACATCCCTTCTTGATTGAAATACAACTAAAGTGATGAGAATTAGTGTGAAATCAGTCAAGCATATATGTTTATAATTAGAGTATGTTACTCTCTACGTTTTGAAAGGGTTAATTTATTTGAATATCTCCTTATATAGAAGGAGACCTTTAAAGGTGAAGTTGTTAAAAGGGAAATGTTAGCAACATGTGATGTTATCATGAATTATAATTCATGGTTCATGAGAGATTTAAATAATTATTGTGAAGTTACAATTATATGACCATGTTGATAAATTGTATGATTATAACATGATGATAATCTAACTTCTTTGGGTTGTATTGGGTAAATCCATTATGCATTAATGGTTAAGCTTAATTAATGGATAATATTTTTATTAGTTGAACTTTTTTAGCAAAGAGTGTGCTAAGTAACTTACTATTGTTGTCACCTCAAGTCTTAATGTGTTACATGCTAAAAGATTAGAATTGACTTTAACGACAAGGCTAGCTTGTTGGTTTGTTTACATATACATGTGTGAAGTCACGTCTTCATATTTGCAAAAAAGTAATGTTTTTATGCTTGATATCTTACCAATAATTTTTTTCTTATGTTGTGGTTCACAAAACCCCCAGCAGGGTAGTGCTACATCCACAGGAAGAAATCACAAGGGGCCCACCCGAAGGGGCCTCACCCTGTCCGCTTTGATTACGTAGCTAAACTGATGGGTACATCAAGTGAGGCCCTTATGTATTAGTGTATAGCCACTGGGGAATTTAACCCCGAGACCTTCTGCTCATAACTTACAACACTCAACCACTTGAGCTAACCCACTAGGCTGATATCTTATCAATATTTATAGTGAACTTATACTAATTAGTATAACATTTTTATGATGTCAAGAATACATTGGGATTCACGTGTTTGGTTGTTTAAGACAAAGCTATTTAAAAAAATTACCTCATTTCCCAAATTAGTAAAGAGGAAATTGGATATGTTACATATTCTCATAGTTTTGATTGTTGAACCATATCCACTTTTTATAATGTTGATTCTATTAATGTATACATCTAAATGGAAAAATAAAAAATAAAAATAAAATTTTTTTATTAAAAATATATTTTTAGATTTTTCGTTAAAAAAATAATGTTATATGAATTCTTTAGTATTTTTTTCTTTTTAATTATTATCTTAATTACATATATTTGTATTTTCTTTTAAATATCATAACATAATGTAGAATTGAATATATATGAAATCATTAATATGTGGAATTGAAGATATGTATTTGTCTGTATGAGATGGACTTATTGATAAATGATTATGGTTGTTACTCAGAAGTGGGTATGTGCAATCTAATGAGGATCTCTTTTGACACGTTAGATGCAATATGAAACTGAAAAAAAATAGGAATCCATCAACTTACATGGATATTTTGAGACACTTACGCAATGAACCTTGCGATGAGTAAAAACAATGAATGTAGGAAATTGAATGACATTTACAAATACATAATTTTTTGTCTATTGAAAATGTTCTTAACTATCAAAACTTAGATCTTTTTTAACGGGCACTTTTTTATTTTTGGGACAAATTATAAGGTATATGTTTTTGTAGGTGTAGCCTTTGAGTGCCTAAATTATGGAATCAACTTACAAAAAATGGTAGACATATAAAGAACAGATAGTACTAGTGCACGACTATTTTTCCAAAACTAAAAATAATTTTATTTTTAATTATCTAAGTTATCAAACCTTGAAAACAATATGTCAATTGTAGATGCAATGTTTGAATGTCTTAAAGCAATTATTTCGAAACGGTTTTTTTATACCATGTAGAGGTTGGTGTTCTTTAGTGCACCATACAATTTTTTTTCAAAATGGGTGAGAAACGTAAGATTTATCGATGAAACACTGAGAATCATTTTTTTTGAGTTGAGTGATGACATAAGATAAATAAGAAAAAAATAGAAAAATTATATATTCTTGTTAAAAATTACATGTTTGGAATCTGCAAAAAAACCACAGTTGTTTCTAAAATTTCATAAAAATTGGAGGTGTGCAGCATACTGTAACCAATGACTAAACACAAGCATATTAAAAATTTGGATGTAATGCTCAATTAGCCATGGTTTATCATACTCCAAGGCATAGGAATGACGAATCCGTAGCAAATTCTGATGCATACACATAGGCATAAGAATGACATGCTAGCATGAGTGGAGGATCAACCATAATGGAACTAAATGTGCTCATGTTTTGTTTAAATTTGAATTTGTGTTCCCTCCAAAGATAAATGTGCGCGCGCATTATATTAATGCAAAATGCGCACATGTTTTCTAAGCCTATAACACGTGCACATTGTGGAAGTCTATAACTTTACATTTGATTACTTTTCCAATTATAACAATATTTTTATTATTTTATGTCCTCCCACCCCCCTCTTCCCCCTAAGAACAACAGTATAGTTTTTACAATGTCCTTACCTAACCACCAGTCATCATAGAGGTACCATGTGTTGGTCCACAACCATATTAAGATTGACCTCACGTTGGAACACGTGTGGCTCGATTTGGGGCACATGGGATTTCAATCTATCCCCACCAATAGATGGAAAAATTAAATTGAACAACAATATAGTTTTTACAATGTCCTTACCTGACAACCAGTCATCATAGAGGTACCATGTGTTGGTCCACGACCATAACAGGATTGACCTCACGCTATGAACATGCGTGGCTCGATCTAGGGCACATGGGATGTCAGTCTATCCCCACCAATATATGGTCCTCTAAGACTGAAAGATGGTGTTTGTACCCCACCAGAGGAAGAGGGCCCTGCTTGGTCAATAGTTATGGTGTGCTAAGAAATCATCTCAGCTACCGTAAGAAATGCCTCCTGTGTCTGGGTAATCATATCATGTGCAAGAGGGATGTCTGGCCTCAGTAGTTGGACACAGGGTGGCGGTATATGTCGATTGGCATCTCTATGCCTAACATTGGGTCATTTTTGGGGCACCCCCCTAATAGTGCCCTGGAACCCCAACATGTCAAAATAGTTGACATGTTTTCACATCACAAACTCTGCATAAAGTTTTTGGTGGAAGTATATCAGCACTTCCATATTGATGTGCAGGGGAATATTAAAAGCCATGTACCATATGTCCATCCAATGGTCTCTAATTGGTTGACAGATGCACCACTCAATGGAAATATGTGGTATATTGCTCTCTGGAATGTCATCCATCCCAGGCACTCTAAATAGTGTATATATATTCTCTTTTGTTATTTTGAGCTTCTTTATCTCATTGTCGCTCAATCCATCAACATATTCTTATCTTTTTGTCTCCCAGTAAGATGTTATGCTATACAAAGCATCATTTGATCTGTTGATGGTATCCACAGTGGTCAACAATGATGCTAACAAGGAGTAGCAGAATTCATCTCCACCCCTCCAACTAGAACCAGTCTCTCTCAAATGACTAATAACTCTCAAAATCTATGCATTGTGGTCCATAGTAGCCACTGCAAACATAAATACAAATAAAATATCATTAGAAAAATAAACACATGGTATAATGACATATCCAAGAAATCAAAAGTGTAAAGCTAATGTACGACAAATAACAACATAAACTATTTATAATTTAAATTTTAAAATTGATCTTGAATTTTACAGTAAAGAATAAAGATTGAACATTTTTTCATCTTAAATTTATGTTGTAAATTTGTATTAATTCCAATTTCCAAATGCATGTACATAAAATGTCCTATGTGCATATGTTGATTGGGAAGCTCTTCTAGTTTATTTTAAGGCTTGGATTATGAAGTTTCATAGAAATTGTAAGGTGTTGACTAATGCCCTTGTAGGACCAACTCCCAGATTGCGGGTAGAGGCAAGGGCTAAATCCTAGAAGAGGTGGTAGAAGGTGTTATTGATGAATAAAATCCCAAAATAGGCAAGGATTATGGTAGATATGTAATTATTTGTTGTAGCGTGAATTGTTTTGGGCTCCAACATCCATTTAGCATCTTTGTTCATATGTAATTTGGGCCATGTATGGATTCCACTTGATGTTATTTTAGTTGTATGCACTCTTTCTATATACCCATGAGATACTTTGCAGCGTATTTGTGTATAGTGGATTTTATGGTTGCAAGGTTTCCAATGGATTCTATCATGTATGATAGTATGTATGATTAGCATGTAATCAAACACATCTACCTCCCTATGTATCTTGATGTTCGTAGAGCCTATTGCTGAACTTCGTTGTATTGACCTTAACCAAAATGTACCCTTTAGTTAAGGGGGAATATTTGTTAAGCATGGGAATCTTCTATTCCTTATTTTAACACTTGGATTAGAAAGGTTCATCAAAACTATAAGGTGTTTATTAATGTTCTTGGATGACCAACTTCGATATTTCGGATAGAGGCAAGGGATTTACCATGTTTTTTTATGTAGTTTAGGAAAGATACGAATTCTACTTGAATTTTTTTTTAGTTGTATGCCACCTTGCAATATACTTGACAAAATTTGCATATTTGTGAATTTTGGTTTGGATTCACGCAGATGCTTGTGAATATACATATGCAAATAGTGAAATCAATTTGTTTTTTATGAACAAATTGGGGTTTCGGTTTCCATTGGGCATGTAAATTTATTATGCAACCTTGTAATATACTTAAGAAACTTTGCATATTTGTGAATTTTTGTATGGATTCACAAGGATGCTTGTGAATATGCATATGCAAACAATAAAATTGATTTGTTTTTTATGAGTAAATTGGGGTTTTGGTTTACAGTGGACATCCAAATTTCTTATGCAACTTTGCAATATACTTGAGAAACTTTGCATATTTGTGAATTTTGGTTTGGATTCGCAAGGATGCTTATGAATATACATATGCAAATAGTCAAAATGATTTGGTTTTTATGAGTAAATTGGGGTTTTGGTTTCCATTGGGCATGTAAATTTCTTTATGGACATATTAATTAAAAAAAAATGGTTTCAATTCATATTAGGGAATAAAAATGATTGAAAATAGGGAAATTAGCATGAGAGGTTGTGGAGTAAACACGGGGTCTTCACTTAGTGAAACTATGCCATAGCACGTTCGTTCGTGGCATATGAAACAATACCCCTATTTTCAAAAAATATTGGAAAATACCTCCA
>LPNX010623751.1:89997-138955 GCA_001517045.1 Pseudotsuga menziesii | reverse complement strand
GACGATGGTGGTTCGATTCCTCCGTGCCCTAACATAAATTAAGACATGATTTAAATCTTATTGATAATATAAATATTGTAAGATATCTATATTTTCAATTAAACACATTGTTCAAATACTTCATAAATAAATAATGAACACTTGCAATAACTAGTTAAGTTGGTTTTCCCCCTTTCCTCTTGTATATTAAAAAAATCAAACTCTACGCACTAATGCTATTCTATTTCATAATTAATTTTGATTGTTAAAATAAATAATATTAATAAATAAGGGAGGCTTTACTAACATCAATATCATTAAATAAATTTATCGGTAAGAAATTTCTCACGTTAATCTATAATTCATAAAGTAAACATTCATCAACTTAGTTTTTAATACACTACCACTACCACTACCAACAACAACAATAATAAATTATGTTGCTATTTGAATTCATAATTTATTTTAATCATTACAAGGTTAAAACTTAGACTTTAAAGTCATAAAATATTTTCCTGTATTGATTATAAATGGTGTGAACTTCCAAAAATAAAACAACATACTCAACAAAGACATAAATAATTACTACGACAATATTTCTAATTGTTGTAGTAACAAATACAATGTTAGTATTCTGTCATAAAATAATTTAATCAACTTAACATTAAATACAAACTATAAATAATATTACTAGACAATATGTAAGGATTCAAAGTCTATGACTTTCCTCATCTTGAAAGAACTCAATCTAGCGGAAGTTCTAAATTCTAGATCCACTAAATAATTACAAATTTAATGAAATATGTGTTAATAGCATATTTCTTTCACCGAGAGCATTAGAGAGTGGATATTGAATGGAACAGTGTATCTAACTTGCCAAGTGCATAGCACTTTAATAAGTGAAATTAAGTTTTACAACAAAAATAGAATGGTTTCATGTAGTAGCAACTTTTTAAAACTTAGAACACTGGTCCATATTTAATCATGCACCCCCATGATTTGGTGTCAAGATGGAACTCCATAATTATCTCCCAAAAGAAGATATGTGTCTTCCATTAATTAACTAACTCTAACTGAGTTGTTAACTGAGATGAACTGAAGGAAACTACATGCAACTGAATGGAACCAAGTGTAACTACATACAACTTAGTGTAACTGAACTAAACTGAGTGTAACTGAATAGAATTGAATGTAGCCGAACAAAACTAGTGCTTCTCCATCAGTGTGTATTTCCAACAATCACTTGCATAAATTAAGGAGTTGATTCCTTAATTAAGTGAACTTGTTTACCATAACTAATACTCAGATGATATCTAATAAATTCGAGTTTAGTTGGTGCCAGTATATGCAATTCAAATTCTCTCTCTATCTTTGTGCTTATATTAAATATCTCTGCATGGTCCATATGTGTTTTCATTAAATAATCATCTTTATAATATCATATTGATAAGATCATTTCCAAACCTATGATCATATATATTACCCTAGGTCATATAGTCCCATGCAAAAGTAAATCACTATAGGGGTAGCTAATCCCTAAAGGAGACTTGTACCACCTATTAACCATGACTAACCATACATCACATAGTATATATACTTTACATAGTAAAGTACACCACCTCACAACATGAGGATATTTGTAGAACTTGATATTACTCACGACACTCAGCTTGATATTACTCATAAGCTTTACTGCATCACCACCTCAATCATATGAAGATATTCGTAGGACTACACAAGTCTACTGTCCATCTCAATCATATGAGGATATTTGTAGGACTACAAAAGTCTACTTTCCACCTCAATCATATGAGCATATTTGTAGGACTACACAAGTCTGTTGTCTTTATATTACTCACAAAAATTTATAACATTGCCACCTCAATCATATGAGGATATTTGTAGGACTACACAAGTCTATTGTCTTGATATTACTCACAAGACTAGAGAATGACTCCCGATGCTGTAATCTGAACAAATTTGAGTAGTGGAACTCTTGTACTGCAATTTTGCATTGCAAAAAGTAAAGAGATGTGGATTATGCATATTGATATATCTTGTAACATCACCACAGACACCGAAATGATTAATTAAATCCATAAAAAACAAACTTTGTACAAATAATATTTACCTCCATGTTCTGGAAACATTTTCTAAACTTTCACCCCTTCTTTCTTTTGTATAACTCTTGGAAGTTGGTGGCAAGTACTGAGTTACCAAAATGTGAGTTTCTTAAGATTCCAATAAAATTTCAGAGAGGAACCGCCATGCTTGATTCTGCACTATCTAATTACAATCACATTCTCAAGTGGTGACTAAATCTCCAATGCTTCTTGTTTCCCCCAAAAGTGAAACCAATGAGACAAAAAAAATTCCTAGGCTAACATATGATCCTGATACATGCATTGTGCGAAATGCCTATGAGGAAAGGCCATGAACACCAAGCATGTGAAAATTGAATCCATCTGTCAAAATGACTCCCACATAGGAAACTGTAACACTTATATGCAAAGATGAACTCAAACAACTGAAGGTTTGTTTGGTTTCTCAAACCAACAATTACAATGTTACTCCAAGTGAGCTGAAACAAAGCAATACTAGGATCCCATTAATTGTATTGCATCCTTTCAAACATCATGAGTAGAAAATTTAGATTATGAAAGCACATAACCACATCATACAAATGTACATCAATAAGGTACATCATCAAAGAATCATGAAAGTGCTTGTACACCGAAGTAAGTATATCATCATGTACCCAATACACAAAATCATAAGGTATTATATCGTATCTTCCCCAATTACATAGGTAAGGTTCCCATGTCCCATAATAATGATCCAAAAGAATATAATGTGCATCAAGATAATCAACCATGTGTTCTTTCATCCAAGAAGTGGATGAAGAGCCTCCACAAAAGTATGAACCAAATAAGTAGCAAAGAAAACATGAAGACTTCAAGTGGCTCCAAGAAGTCTCATGAATACACCCATGAATATGTATATCGACATGATGATACAAATAATAGTTTTCTTCAATCATATATGTATTCATGCAACTTTGGGATGAACTTCTTCCAACATCAAATGGACTAGGCAAGGAGCAACGAAAATCATGAGTCTCGAGGTGACTCAAGTGAATACCATAGGTTCATCCATGTAGATGTGTATCATCATAATGTAACAAGGGATGCTGCTGGAAATGTAAATAATATGGTTCTCTAATCATTCCATCATAAAAAGGAGAGATAGAAAGTCCATACTCTTCATGTGGCACTATAAAAAAGAAACATTTCACCCATACTTCATTATGATGAATGCTACAAAATTTGGAAGTGTAGGATGTAGGAGAAAGAACCAACTCACCCAAACGATCAAAAAGTACAAAATTTTCATCATGTGAAGAATCCAAAGAGGTAGGATTATGCACCTCCCTTAAAATGCAAAACTTTCCTCTTGGTTTGGTTCCAAGGCGGTGGAATCATGCACTTGTTCAAAAAGTGTGTAACCATTTTCAAGAGGAAACTCAAGTTCCTCTTCCACCACAACAAGTGATTTTCTCTCATCAAGATCATTTTCAAACACTTCAAGAACATGCAATTTTTCATGTTTCTCATGATCCATCATGTCATGAGAATCCTCCAAGCAATCTACCATATGACAATCTGAAACATAGGAGGAAGAACAAGTATCTTGCAACCTCTAAAGAAGTTGCTCATTTCAAATTTTGAGCTTATGAATATCTTCATTATTATTCAAGTAGGATTCATGTAACAATTCACTAATATAAATGACATTGTTTCTATCAAAAATAAAAAAACATGAAATTACCTTTGATGTTGCACATTGCTCTTTGAATATTCTCCATGTCTTTCAAGGAAGGGTGGCTCCTCCAATGAAGAAAATTTCCAACAATAATTTGATACAAATGCTTGAGTGTCATGGAGTATGCTAAGGGCCTCATGGATATCCCTTTCACTCATATTCAAAGACCCTTATATGAAGGATGGTTCATGAGACTGAACCTTCTCTTCTTCTTTCTGTTTGATTTGATCATCTTCTTGAAGATCAAGTGGTGATAGGGAAGCTGATCTTGGTTCTTCACTATATGTCACAAGGTTTTCATCTTCATGCTTATGAGAGCTTTTTATTGCAGCAAAATTTTCCAATCTAATCTCTGTGTCACCAACATAGACTTGTGAGCACCCATCAGTAGGTGCTCCTTCAAAGTTCAAGCATCCATCAATAGATGTCGTTTGGTCAATATTCACAGTAGAATGTGTCTCAGAATAATATTCTATAGTTTCAAGGGACTCTTATTCATTCTCATGTGAGTTACTTTTGATCTTTATAATGTAATGATTTTCCTGTTTCACCACTTACAAAACTTGGTGGATCCTTGGTATCCTCCCTACTTGTGGATTGCTGATTATTCATTAATGAGTTCATATTTGAATTCTTGTTCCTATATAGATTCAACCAATCATAAAAATATTCAAAATTAATGGTATTATGTGTCTCTCCATGATGGAAACTTCTACGACCCCCTCCTTCCAGCTTACCCCTAAGTTGGCTAGTTAGAATCCTTTCATGAGTTAATTAGTTGTATCACCAAAATATGATTTGATGATTTTATTAAATTCATCCTTATCATCCATAACTTTAATAGGTTCCAATACCATGCTCTGATACCACTGTAATGTCCCTTTTTTGGAATTTTGGAGAAAATTACAATTTGGGCAAAATTCGAGCTTAATTAGTCATGACTCTAGACTCGGTTCCAACTTTCACCATATGGTCCTGAATTTAAAATGTAATGGTATGGTGAGTATTATAACATCCAAATATGTTATATGGACACTTTATTTCAGACTTTATACCTCTAGAAACTTGTTTTTGGTTAAGGTGAAACATTGCAATTTTACTAGGAAATTGTGTTCAAATTCCCCCAAGGGTGATGGCCAAACTAGCTCTCGAAATCAAGTATGACCCTCCCAAATTTTAGAAAAGAGTATGGGAATGAGTTTAAAACATCAATTAATATCATTAATCATGTTTATTAGGTTCTAAAAATTGGTTATGATCTGCAACATTTGTAGAGTAACTTTCTTAGAAATTTCCTACGGAAAATTACATTACTAACTAGACTTTGACATAGGAAATGTAGAATATATGGTTTTGAGAGTAACATGAAACATGGTGTTAATATATGGAATGCAACATTTATTCCAAAACAACATAAAACTCATAGTAAAACCATCCCATGAATCTTATACAATACTCCTCCAAGATTGAAGCCAAAGTCATTGAAACTAGTGAAACAATGGCATGGGAATGCAACCTTTTCACACATGAGTTTATTCGATTTTAGTACAAAGAGGATATGGAAATTAAATTGAAGATAAATACATCATATATGGATGTAAAAAAACCCTCAAATTCATAGAATAGATCTCATACAAATCTGGTATAAAACTGCTTCAATATTGAATCCAAAATCTATGAAGACTAGTGATACAAGGGCATGAGTATGCAAGATTTTCATACATGAAATTATGATATTTAGACCTATAGAGAATATGGAAATAATATTAAATCTTAATACATCCTATATTTCTTCCCCATCATCATAAAATGCATATAAATGTCATACAAATATGATATAAAGTTACTTCAGTAACCTAGTTATTCAAGAACCTAGGAATGCGAGTCTCTAACATGTGTTTTCTTGATATTTCAGATTACATAGCATCGGTACATGATATTTCATATCCATAAATCATAAATAAAATCTTTTGCATCAACTATCCTCAGTAAGGCACAAGAATCACTCCAACAAGTGTGCCATCAAATGTGAGTGTGGGGGAATGGAGAAGAAGGACTGACATAATAGGAAGGTAGATGTGAATTTGACTGTATGGACCTTCAAACTGCAACTAAATTTTTTTCATTAAGATCCAATGATAGGTATGAATGGAATCTCCATCAACCAACTTGTAAAGGAATCTAACTCCCTCGAAATTGGTTCACAAGCACAGAGAGTGAACACTCATCGCGCAATGGACAAACAAAATCTCTCCAAAATTCCAAAGGCCAATTAACAAATTATCAAAATCTCTTGTCCTTCCTCATGAAATCCTTTTATTAACTTCATGAGTTCTCCTAAGTTCTAATTTCCCTCAATGGGATTCCCCCAACTCATCTTAGTGGTTTAGTAACTCATATGACACTTGTCATCATCTTCATGCTCCAATTCTTTCCCCGATTTGAATGGCTGCCTCTAACTCTCGAATTTGACCTCTTGGTGGATATTTTTATCCATGTCATGTCACATTTATCATATGTCATTAATCAGGTGTGAATTTGTCATACATTTCATAGAATCTTCCATCATTTGTTATCATAGAGTGCATGGAATCTCCTTCCATGTGGCGCACATTGTCCTCTAGTCTCTTCCTGTTTCGTGGGAGTTACTCTCCTTTACCAATTAGAATTCCTTGGATCATTATATGATATTTGATACAACCTCACCATCCAATATCATTACATTAGACATGTGTTCAAATTTGGATGAATACAATGCCAAGTGTGCGGGAAATCCAATCACCCAAAGGCTCCACAAGCTTCCAGGTGTCTCCATAAATCCATGCCACCTTATTTTATTAGCATTTATAATTTATGTGGCCCATTTGAATTTGAATATGATAAACTAAAGTCCTTTTGGGTCCCATATCCCCTTATTATAAAATTTATGTCTCCATGTCAAGCTAGGGATCTAGTAGTTTGGTGAAACATTATTTGCATGTAGTCTTATTTGGAAATTATTTAATTGGGGACATGACAGTAACCATGTGGAGAAATATCAATCATCCATAAAAATATATTAGGTGGGCCAACCAAGGGAGCATGCCCCTCATATCATTACATTAAAGGAATATCACTTCTTCATTACATATATCCATTCACTTATACCATTCCAGTGGCCATTGTCTCTAATCGTCATCTCCGTAAGTGTTCAAGTCACATTCGTTATGTGAATATTATATTATACACATTCATGATGTTGGACATGGGATTGTAGGTGTAGAAGTGCAGAGGGAATTACTCGTTCGAAAGTGTAAAATGGCTAATTGTTGAGTTTTGGAAAGTTGTTCATAGATTATAGTGACAATGTCCAAGTTGATTCATGATATGTACATGTTTTTATATGATTTGAATCTTTCCTTACAGTCCGAATATTTTGAGTATGGGTGGTTGTCATTGTTATGGGTCTAAGATTGATACCGAGATGTTGATATGAGCAGTGAAGATCAACCATCGAAAAATGTGCCTCTCTTCTCTCTCTTTCTCCTTATTTCTTGGTTATGCCATTGAGAGTGTTGAAACTACCCTTGTATGAGTCTAACCATCTTGTAGAATTAACTATTACGGTCAATTTCCATCTAATTTAGTATGTTAGTGACTTGTCCTAGTCATTAGGAAGATTTTTTGTACAATAAATGAGAAGAAATGTATCAATCCCCTCCATTTTTCTTCGATGATAACTAGACCATTTATGTATGTGAAAAATACATGAAAACAACTCATTAAGAATGTCATCACTATGAATCAAGTCTCTTCATCATAGCTGTACAATCTGAAAAAATATTACAAATTATCAACGAGAAATGCGTGAGGGACTTGGGGCCTCCTTACATAACCTTTATTTAGGATTTTAAAGGGACACGGGAGGATTCTCCACATTTACTTTCATTTTCTTCCTCTAAAATGTGTGATATTTTTTCCACCGTAACTTTGTGCAAAATCACACTGGTTGCTTTCGCGAATTCATAGTGGCACTTATCAAAACTAGCTAGTTTGGCATTTAAACTAGCCTCCTAACAAGGTTTGATCTAGTGGTTCAAGGGTTGGTATATTTGGACCAGTTCATGTAATCTAATTCTAGTCCAAACATTCTATTTTTTATAACTCTAACTTATAGTGGCATATCCCTATGGTAGATTTTTTTTTTCAGCTTAATACTTGCATTCTTTGGAAGATGAAGTGCAAATGTTAGGTATGGTGCAAGTGCATCTTCCAAATTTGTTTGACTAATATTTCAAGAAAACAACCAAGGCCCATTAGTTCGCATCATAAAAAAACTTTAATAGGTATATGTTCATGTCCTATAGGGCCCATAGATAAGGATTAGGGCCATAGATAAGGATTGACAAAAAACACTAACAAAATTAAAAAGTTATGGATACTTTATGTTTTTTTCTTTTTGGTTGATTAATGTCCTATAGGGTCTATAAATAAGGATTGAGATAAGGGTTAACAAAGAGATCTAACGAAATTACCACAGTATGGTTAGTTAATGTATTATTTTGCTTGTCATTAAAAAATATATACTCATAATATGCAATAAATTATTCCTATAAAGTCAATAGATTAAATAAGGACTAACTAGGAATTCTAACCAAATAACAACACTATGGCAACCTAACATTTTATTGATTCAACAAATATAATAAATTTAATGCATTTTACATATATAACTATTTCTTTATGTTACAAATAAAGCACTTGATTCGAAAGGTGAGAAGATATGATAAAAGCAATGTATCTCACATACTCACTCATTTGTTATATTTCTTATTACTGCATTTGTGATGTAACATATCTAACTCATATGTTTTTTATATTTTTAATTAGTGCATTTTAATGAAAAGAACAATTAAGTAACATGAAAATGTCTATTTTCAGTATTTCATATTAATACTATCAATTAGTGCATTTTTTAGAAAGATAAAAAAACTTCATACAGAAAATACATATTTAAATCATTGAATTTTTATATGACTAATTAGTACAATTGATAAAGAGGACAATTTTAAGTAACTTAGAAATGTCCCATTCCTAGTTTGTCTTGTTTGTTGGAAGCCCTACAAATAGTTAAAAAGTTATGTTAATTCTTGTTGAACTATTCATCCATTTTATTGTTTATAGAAACACATACAACAATATTTATTTTAATAAGTTTGTATTAAGATTTTAATAAGTCTACATTAATATTTTAATAAATTTAAATTAAGATTCAAAAAATTATCTGAAATTTTACAATTTTAAATTGAATTATATCTTGAAAATTCAATACCATACCATTATTTATTGATTGTATTTTGTCTTTAATATTCTATTTATAGTGATGATGTTTTGTTGAAATCTCTTCGCATCTAGTGTTTAGATTCCAATTAGAGAACTTCAGGTTGATAAGTTAGTTTACTTAGTTTATTTATCTTTTTTAGATATAAATATAATAAGACTAGTGTTAACCTTCTAATTAGAGAACTTCAGGCTGTTAAGTTAGTTTCTGATAGTTTATTTATCTTTTTTAATATAAATATAATAAGACTAATGATTTTATTATTCAATAAATTGTAATGAAACTCGTATCATTCTTGTTTTCATAAATGTTTGTTTTGTAAATAATTAAGCCTTAAAATTTAAAGCAAATTTAAACCTCAATTTGAATTGAATTACATTTTTCCTTAATTTGAATTGAATTACATTTTTTATATTAAAAATTCTATAACAGGTCACCAATCATCATGGTTAATTGATTATGGTTAACTAATTATAATTATATTTTTGTCTTTGACTAGATATTTTATAATTATATTTTGTCACATTTTATTATATTATATAATAATCTTAAATACTCTGTTTTCTGAATATATTCTATCTTTTGGATAACATTTATCTCATTTTTAGTGGGTTATGGGCAGTTATGCGTGCATTTGTCAAGCAGAATTACAAATTTGCAAAGTAGGGTTGGAATTATATACAATGGACAAAGAAAATTGTTAAAAAAGAATGAAGAACGTGATTAAAACAAACATTATAATGATCAATTGATTGACTTTCCGACGATTATTTACACTGTAGCATGCCAATACCAATGGAGGCAATGGCAATTAACCAGAAAATGGCATCCAACACAGTCTACCCAAGCTCTTCTTTGATCTGTAGCCGAAATTTGTTGAATAACTCTTGAGCTAATGTCCTCTTTCCTCTAGTTTCTTTAGAAGGTGATTTGCAAAGTGCGCAACCCCGTGGACTGCCGTAAGCAAAATCCAAACATACAATGAAAATTCATAACCTTTACAAAATCAAAAACAGTGCCCTGCCCTCGAGATGCTTTTCAGATCTTTGCTGAAAAAGTTATCTAGAAGTCTCCCAAAACAGCTGGAAGTGCTGATCGAAAATTCTGTAGGAACCCAAAATCCAAAATAAAAAGAGAAAGCCGAAGCAGATATGTGCTTGGTCTTTCAATTTCAACTTCAAAGGACACCTCAGAAGTTCTATCTACTCCATGCCACCATTTCCATGCTCAGAATAATATCTGGGCCGAGTTCAGCCTCATTTTAACATAATGCATTCCATCTCCGTGTTAATGCATATGGAGGAGCTCATCAAACTTCAAATTTGCTGGTGCAACTTCCTTTTTTTCCCAACATGGACGTCAGATAATGGAAAGCAACTTCCTCACAGGGAATGATGAGTCCCATCTGATGATCAAACCCATATTCTTCCTCGGCCTTTTCAAGCAATACCCTGAACAGAGAATGATTCAAATAAATCGCGGGGATAACATATCTACTGCGTTCACTTCCAACATACACCGCACAGTGTCCCTTGGGAACATCTGTGGGTAGAGCGCTGCATGAACGACCCATGAGCTCGTCTTTCATTGCGAAAAACCTTGCCTTCGTTTGAGAAAGGCCATACGCAATTCCCTTATTGGCATGGGCAACCTTGGAAAACGCTCTGACTATTTGCTTCAAAAGAAGAACTTGAGAATTCCTCATCCTTGTAGCAAATATTGATTTCAGAAGCAAAGCAACTATTTCTAAAATGAAGGGATAGAAAGCTTGCACAAAACTTTGTGGCCGTAGGACCATACATTGGTTTTCTATATATAACACTGCAATTCGTGACGACAACCACACAGACTAAATGATATCATTATCACAACTTGGAACTGAAAAAACGTTGAGCTTATCCCGATTGTTGATTCTGCCCATTCAACTGGCATGCAGCGAAATGAACAGTTGGATGAGCAGAATCTGCAAACCAAATTGGTGGACAATGCATTTATTGCAACTCTACGACATGCACTAATTTGCGAACAGTGATCCTGCCTGGTTCGTCACAAGGATAACGGACAAATGCATGTGATGAGTCGCAATCACTCACTGATTTGGGTGGTCTGCACTGTGCACTGTGCAGTGCTATATTTGATAGAAGAGGCCCCGCAATCACTCATTGCACTGTGCACTGTGCACGGTTTGCACTGATTTAGACGGACATTTGCATGTGGTCAGTCTCAATTGCTCAGTGAAACAAGCGGTTTTCCTTGATATATTTGAATAGGAGAGGCCCGCAATCACGTGGGTCAGGACTCAGAGGTTCCATTCTGGTTCTTCATGTTTAAATGAAGCCGGGCAACTTTCTTGGGAGATAGATACGGAGCTTAGATGTACATTTCACTTTGGCAGAAACACCACTACAACATTCTAGGACAGTAAGAGAACTAAAAAAGACCAGGAAAAATAATCTATACACCAAATAATCTACATCGAATCTTATAGGCCACTCAGAATCGCGTTACTTGGGTAAACACCACCTGTTCCTAATTCTCTTCTCCCGCTTAATCTTCTCTTCTCCCATCGTTTACACATTTTGATTATTCGTGCAGCTTTCGTTTTCAACAATTTTTGTCTATTTAATTGAGTTCAATTCTAACAGAAAGATGTGTTTATTGTTTGCCTCAGTTAATATTAGGAAAGAGACATTGATACAACATGTACCAAGCTCCTCCATTGAGGTCGTCTATTCAATTTGTTCTTCCCAAAAAAATACATAGTCATTCTTGTCTTTATTATATACATATAGAATCTGATGAATATGCAAAATAAAACTACGCGGCCTAAAAAAGCACAATCCATGATAGACCGCTGAAAAAAATGGATCGATGGTTATTAGTGTCTCTTCTGTTGCAGCTGCAACAAATTCCAAAAAAATTAAGGACCCTCCTTTGCTTGGATTAGTTCTTTGTCCTTGAGTTAATTCTAAATGCTTGGATTGAGCTACCAATTGTTTTTTATTCCCCCTTGAATGCTTGAAGTAATCCACTGTTTGATCAAGCTTTATCGCTGTCTTTGAATGCATTTGAAGCATGCATGAACCGGAAGTTATTTTGGTCAATGCCCCGCCGTTGCAGGTGGATCTTTGTTTTGGTCTTTCGCCGTTGCGGAAAGAAATACACTTTCGCCTTCTGATCCGTTGGTTTTCACATCGGCGGATCTTTTGGTTTATGTTGGAAGGATTTGTCATTTCCTTCTCCGCCGTTGCGGACGGAAAACCACTTCCTATCCCGATCATTGCTTAAATGTTCCATTTCCCGCCATTGCAGATGGACGTTCGGTTCTAACTTCGACTTTTCTCCTGATTCGATTGCTTTTAATCGGCTCTTTTCTTATTTTGCATCGGAACTGTTATGACTTCTTCTTCCGCTGTTGCAGATGGAAAACCTCATTCTCTTCCGATTATGGCTCGAAGTTTCAAACCCCATTTATTGTTTTCGTCGAGCCCGCAAGTCTTGGGCTGTCGCCGTTGCAGCTGCGGGAAGTTTTCTCCTTCCGACCGTTTGAGTCATTTGTACCCTCGACATTCCGGAGGCTAATGTCCTTACGGTTCCGCCGTTGTGGGTGAAAGAAGCGCTAGCCCTTCCGATGTGTATTCGTTTTGCTTCCGATTCGGACCTTACCCATTGCGGATGGCTTAACGCTTTGGCCGTCCGCCGTTGCGGAAGGAAATTTCATTTCAGCTTCCGATCCAAAAGTGGTTCGCCATCCGATATGCCGCGAGTGTTGACCTTATATATACGGGGTCGAGGGGTTTATTATTCTATTGTAATTTTTAACTATCGCGCTCTGTCGCTATCGTGTTGTTGATCGCTCGAGTTTGTTCGGACCCCATTGCCGGTACCCACATCCAAGTGGCAACTGTAGAAGCCTGACCGTCTTTGCCCCGCCATACACCATAGTTACACATCAGTGCCAGGTAAGCTTCGTTTGCTTTTCCTCTTTCCGTTGAACATTTGGTGGTTTTTTCTACGGTGGTTTGTTTCCCTAGTCGTTTTCCTCGTCCCGTTAAATTTTATGCCTATATAGGTGGAGATTTTTATCTTAACTGTCCATGGGAGGGCGGTTTGGCGCTTAGAGTAGTTTTTCCATATCACCGTTGTTATATCACCCTGTGCATAGAGAATTAGGGGTTTTGGTGCAGACGGCCCTTACGCTGTCTGCAAAAAACCACCCTATATGATGATGTATGGTAGAGATAGGTTTGCCATGGCCCTTCCTTGTGGATTTGGGATTGTTTGTTCCGTTTTTGGGCTTCCTGCATCGTTTAAACCCCAATCGTTTTCGTCATGTTGTCCCGCGTAATCCCATTCAAGCCCAATGGTCGATCCCCAGCCGGTTGAAAGGGATGTATCACTGCTTTAGTTTGGTGGCCATAAGCTGCGAGGGCACGTTTCTGTTAAAGTCTCGTATATCTTCCCCCTGTTTGCTCCACGCAGCAAAACGATAATGTCACCCGCAGAGAGCGGAGGTTTTCTTAGCGTTAATGTAGAAGTTTTTTTCACTCGATTATATTGTTAGAATTATTGGTATTGAAAAGCAGTGGTAGCTTGTATATTTTAATGCATATCACTATTTTTCATCATGCTGGACATAGACAAAGTCACTGAACACTGCACATTGGGTTTAATAGTTCTGTTAGTTAGGCCATTTCGGTCTATACATGCATATACTTGCTTCATTGACTGATTGCTATCATGTTAAACATAGAAGAAATGGCACACTGCACATTGATGTATAACAGTTTGTCACTCAGCCAAAAGGGCTTAATGTTACAATTTTATGGCAGGAAGAGCTCACAATGTCAAAGAGACAAAAGAAGAAGGCCCCTATGGTCGAAGAAGATCCAAAAGTAGAAGTGGTCACCAAGACAGAATATATATATGAGGACACTAAGTGTATTTCTGGTATTGAACCTGAATACCAGTTGGGGGAAGTATATAGAATGATCACATGCAGAGAGGTTCCTGACATGGGATTAGAAGAAGAGTCCATATATGCCAACATAGAAAGATCTTCACTGATGAAGATCGCCACCAGACCGGAGTTGTTCCCGTGCTTTGAAGTAATCGATTGGATTCTACCCTGGGCAGATGTCACAACAATGATTCTGGAAAATGTTGAAAGACATGGCTATGCTGCATATAGCCCTGAATATGTAGCGTTGGCTTACCACCTACCAGAAGCCCAAGTATTTTATCTGATGACTGGCTAAACAACATTATGATGGACCTGGTAGAAACTCTTAAAAATATGCTGTTGCAGGGAAAACATTACAGATACAGACCGACGGGTGATTACAGTATAGCAAGCTTAAGGGCCCCGTATAGGTTCATAGCTTTAATGTTGAACAGAATTTTTGGAAGAGCACATGGTAGGTTCTTCAAGTTAGCGTTGATACCCATCATTTTTCATGTTGCAACCCAGGGGACAAGTTTCAACTAGGCTATCCTTGTATCAAATAGTTTTTCAGCTTGCTTGGCCTCAGCTTTGGGAGGAGTGGCCCAAAAGAGGTCTGAATTCTATATGAGTTCCATACTCATCGATTGCATATTGTGTAATCAACCTTTCCCCGGACTCAGGTGCATCTGGGATAGGGAAAGAATGCTTGTCTATGCTGCCTATAAACTGCTGTGGGCACACAAATATCAGAGCCATTATCGAGAAATATGTGAACACTTTATCATGCCCTTGTACACACTCATTTTCCTGAAGGAATGTCATTGTATGTCGGAAGAGGCACTGCAAGTAATAGAGGAGTATGCAGACTACTATTTGACTGAAAATGGCTTGTACTTCAGGATGTTTGGAGGTTCGAAAGCACCTTCTCTACTTCCCAAATACGCAGCTGATTACATTATTCACAAAGAGGCAGTCAGACAAGTGTTCCTGGATGGAATAGGTAACTTTCTGTTTGAGCACAAGAAGACCGCCTATCCTCCTTTTCCCTTCAAGTTAGGAAGCTACAAGTTTACCAGAGTAAAAAAGACTGATGAATTTGTAGAAGAGCTAGAAAAGTTCCATTTCGAAGAGATGCCCTTTCGTAGAAATGATACTCACGGTAAAGTTGCTGAACATTGCAAAACAAACAATGTACATTTTGAGTATGCCCACCATTGGGATCGCGAAGAATATATCTTTCGAAATGCAGTAAACATGATAGCGTTGAGAAGAAGGTTCAAGAAGAAGATCACCACCAAAGGTTGAGGAAGAGGAAAAGAGAAGAAATGAGGAAGCCCAGAGGTTGGCACAAGAAGCTGCAGGGTGGCTACACACAGAAGAAGAAGAAAAAAGGAAAGCTACGCAAGAAGCAACTAGGAAGGTAGAAGAAGATGCAAAGAAAGAAGAAGAAGAAAAGAAAAAGAAGCTGGATGAGGAGCTCCAAAAGCAAGAAGTTGAAAGGCTAAAGCTGACACAGACAAAGCAATCAGCTTCTGAAACAGCTACAGGGTAGACCCAGGACGTGGAGAACCCCGAGGTTCAGGACCCAGAAGTACCTGTTGCCAGCACACCCATGGTCCCCACACTGAAGTTGGTCCCCTTTGTGCAGAAAAAGGGAGAAGAAATCCCTGATTTTAACACTGTGTTTTATGACAGGGCTACAAAGAGGATAGTAAAGAGAACAGAAAAGAGGGTTGAAACATGAGATATGCCTGGTAAAATGATCACGGATACGGCTGTTATGTTGGGAAGATACCAAGATCCAAGATTCACCCTGAGAGCCGGGACTGCACTAATCCATGCCTCAGAAGATAACATGGACAAGGTAACAACTGACTTGGAGCAGTCCAAGAAGTCCTTTGCTCAGTTGAAAGATACATTGAGGAAAGAGAGAGAAGAAAGCAATAGGCTGAAGAGGAAGTATGAAGACATGCAGAGAGAGATAAAAGCTTCTAGGGCTCAATTGTAGGCCCTCCAAGTAGAAAGACAGGTTATTGAAACTACACAGGAGGCTCTAGAGAAAGTGCAGAAAGAATGTCAAGAGCTAAGGAGTGAAAAGGAACAGCTACTGGGAAAGGTAGAAGAGCTAGAAGAGCAGCAAAAGATTATCTTGCAGGCCAGTGAGATAAACTCCCAAGAACAGAGAGAGAAACATCAAGAGAATATTTCTTCTCTGAAAAATGCTCTAGAGGAAGCAAGGGAGCAGCAGGTTAACCTCCAACCATTCAAAGAGCACATCTTGGCCCAGAAGACGAAGATGCTGCAGCTACAAACTACTATAGAAGGAGAAAGGTGCAAGGTGCTGCAGGTAGATAGTAGATCGGAGGAAATCCTAGAGACCTCCTCTTACTTTGTAGATCGATCTCAAGACGTCCTTAAAGTCCTGGCTGCAAGAATGGCAAGGCTAGAAAACAAGGATGAAACTCTAGCAGAACTGCTATCAAAAGATACACAGGCCCTCAAGCGGGATTATGACTTGCTTGAATTTGCCATAAATACCGCGGAGGATTTCAAAAAATCAGTTAAGAAAACGAAAGGAGCATGCACCGAGTTTTTCAGGAGAGTTCTCATTACCTACAACCAGTGCTAGATAGAGGCCGAGCAGAGGCTTGAGGATTTCCCGGATCACAACGCCTTTGTGGAGCTGCTGCAGAAGAGATACCAGGAAGAGGAATCTAAAGTACAGCAGATCAAAGCCCTGAATGATCAGATCTTGAGGAGAGAAGTAGATCATTCGGCTATCAGCATGCAGCTTCTGGAAGACCAGCTTCGATTGAGTGCAGCCAGGATTGAGGCCATAAAGAACCAGGCTGCTAAGTTTGAGATTAATATTCAATTTTTAGAGCCTTGTGTGTTTGAGGGCATTGCCTCTGAAGCTTCAGCATGAAAGAAATTTCTAGATGCCCAAGTGGGACCCTCCTCGTAAAGGATTGGTCATTTTTTGTAATATGTAAAATTTTGTAAAAAACATTTGAGAAAAGTCAAGAGTTTGGAAACGAAGAGTTGGAAATCCCAAAGGTTACTTTGGGCAGCCCAACCATCTCACCCTTTTGTATAAATGTAGAAAGTTTAGAAAGGGGAGGGGGCCTTTTCCTAGTTAGACATGGAAGCTATATTGTAAGAAGAACTAAAAGAAATATTGTTTGCCTGTTGGAGGAATATTGGTGGCACTTTCAAATGTTATGCTGTGGATGGCTGAAAGATGAACTATTTTGTTTTTCCAGCTCTTTGTCCATTAACCGTGAGATCTTTCTAACTCTCAGAACCTATGTTCTTGTTTAGATGATTTCTGGTTTATTTTGTGGAATTACCACCATGAGTAATGTATGTTGTTCATAAAACAATTAGCTAACTGATTGTTGCAATATCTTTAATCATTCATGTGTTGCAGGAAGAAATATTAGCTATCTGTAATTTCTCTTTATGATACATGCACAATTCATATTACTCACAAATAAGCTAAAGTTTGCTCCTCGGGGATAGATAGATAGATAGATAGATAGATAGTTTTATTTTTGCACATGTGATTGAGATGTTTGTGAGTGCCAAGATGAGAGGTAAGAACCTGCGCATCACGTTGTGACTGCCCCTTGCATCCCCATCACCCAGCATGGTTAATTAGGCATATGCATATCATACTTAAGTTAAAAAATACAAAAATATACACGGTGGACTGGGCCGTAACCGGTAAAACCTTTGTTTTTGTTACTTTGACCTACGGTAGCTGGACGAATTCCCCATACCAAACAATCACGGGCTAGTTGGGAACATTGACTGGGGAGAATCCATTTCTGTTGTTGCCTGGGAATTTCCAAGCCTCAATAGATTTGGTGCTAGAAGGAGGGCCACCAGTGCATGGCTGGCCATGGAAACTTATTTTCCCAAGATTACCTTACCAGTAGATGTTTTGAAGCTTGTAACCTGACCCAAGTACTCACAGGTTTCGGTTATACCTTTGAAGTAAGAAATCATGTTCTCACCCTGCGTTGCTCTTTGCTCAGACTCTTGTTCTTATACCTGTGCCTATGGCTGGAATAAATGTAAATCAACCCAACCCTCTGTCGGCATGGAGAGCTAGATCCCCGTTGAACCTCACACTGCCATTGCATAACCTACCTCAAGCGTTTGATAAGATGCTGCCTAAGTTTGACCCCGAGGAAAGGATTGTTGTAGATGACCACTTACAAAGTTTCTATTTGGCAGTAGAAGGTTTAAGGGCTGGGGAGTACGAAGATTTTTTCTGTAGATTATTTCCTCACACCTTGAAAGGGGAAGCTGCTTCATGGTATTTTGCTCTGCTTGCAAACTCAATTCCAGATTGGAATACTTTTGAAAGAATATTCAGAAATAAATATGCAGCTCAGAGAACTCATGCCTCATTGATGAAAGGTCTTGGTTTGTTAAGGAAAGAGAAGAATGAGAAGGTACGGAGTTTCACTCAAAGATTTTCAATATACCTAAAGGAATTTTTCGAAGCTGATAGACCCTCAGACAAAGTCTTAATTGAATATTATACCTCAGCCCTAGGACCTGAGCTAGCCATGTTTGCCAAGATGAAAGCCAAACCTACGTTGGTATAGACTTACGAAGAAGCAAAAATGGTAGAAGCTAAAAAGGAAAGCATAGAGGACTATCCTGAGCAACTGAGAGAAAAGACTTTCGAGAGAAGAACGTTATTGTTTTCTAAACCTAAAGAGGAACAATCATATGATTATCAGGGAATGCTGAAAATGATACAGAAACTATCCAACCAAATAATAGATCTAGAAAAAGAAAGGGAAATGCGGAAAACTTACAAACCATACTATCCAAAAAAAGAATATAGCAACCAATGGAAAATCCCTCCCCCAAATTTAGCCTCAATGAATATAACAGAAGTAGGAGGAGACAATTTCTGCACTTTTCACCAACAACCTCATTTGGAAAAGGAATGCCCTCAATGGTTGAATTCGATGGCATTGGTTATGAATCAGATGCTAGATTCTAAATTGATCAAGGACAGTGATAAAGAGGAAAACAAAAACCAGGCCATAGAGAAACAAGATGATGATACCATGTTCTTATGGAATGGTGTTTCGTTGTTCAACACAGAAGAAAATGCTCTCAAGTCTCAATATACACCTACGGAAACAAGAGATAAGAACCTAACAATAAAGGACATGGATTTAACAATTTCAAAGATCAAAAGGTTGCAAAAGAATGTCAAGAGACAGGTAGAAGTGAATGTTGAAAACAAAACACCTGAAGCCACTACCCTCAACCAGGAGGCAGAGCCAAGTAATGAGACTGCCAAACCTGTGGAAGATGTTGAGGAAGGAAGTGCTGAAGTTAAAGAGGACATACCCACCGAAAACCAACCTGTGGAAGAAAAGGTCGAATCAACTGGGGAAAGGAAAACTAGCACCCTACCTTTCCTTTTAACTCTGGAAATGTTGAACCATAAGGTGCATAATTGTTTGGTGGACTCTGGATCATCAGTGAATGTTATGCCTCTTGCAATCTACAAAATAATTAATGGGAAACCAAAACCTACTGATTGGGACGTCACTCAACTAGACAAGACTAGCATCAAGGTAGTGGGGGAGATGAAGAATGTTTTGATTCGATTGTCTGCGAATAAAAAGATATGTCAATACCTTGATATTGTAGTAGTAGACATACCTGATGGCTATGGATTGATCTTGAATCGAGATTGGTCAGCATGACTAGATGGGTACTTTGCTTCTAACTGGTCACACTTTTGGTTTCCTCAGAAGGGGAGCCCAAACCTGATTAAGATTTTAAGAGAGCCCTACATGAAGCACAATGTTACTAGGCTAGGAGAGGGAAATGAATCTGCTGATTTTGTCCTGGGAAACTATCTGACTGAGCTTAAGCTAAGACACCCTACCTCAATAAAGGCCAGTTCTAGAATTGACACTCAGCCTGATCTCCTTCAACTTCCTCAGGATGAAAGGGATGAATGTAGGATAGTAGACATGTGTTCAATTGCAAAAATAGCACAGCTAGACCATGGTTAGATATCTCATGTCTATAATCCATCCCACCCTCTAACTCCCTAAGATTAAAGATATTCAAGAGTGGGAAAAATCTTTTCTTTTCTTTTTCTTTGTACATAAATAAATTGATTTGTTTTCTTTAATGCTTTGATTATTGATTTGAGGTTGTTCTATTTTAATTTATAGCTTTGATGATGTCTTTTTCACTGCTTTATTAGTAGTTCTTTTGGTTTTGAATAAAGAGGCAAACTTTTGGTTGCAATGAAAACATCAGGGTTCTTTATTAACTAAAATCTTGAGCAAAATACTGTGCTTTAAAGTATAGAATGTCTCCTAGTAGTAGTGTCTCTAACTGGCAATGCATTCATTGAAGTCTTACTTAACCCCTGTAAATAAATCAGAAGTAAAAGAGGTCTGGAATACTATTTCAAGGCTCCATCCATTTCACATCTTAATACCCAAGGGGGTGATAGCAAAAGACCCATGGAAAGGAAGCAGAGTAAACAGTATATCATATATAAATGATCCCATGCTATAATTTCAGAAAAAGCTAAAAGCTATCAAGAGTCAAAACTCCTTAAAAGAAACAAGACATATCAAAAGCATGAATTTCAAATTGCCGAAAGTTCGTCTCCGTCCATGAGATGAAATGCCAATTCTTCTCTCACACAAAAGGGCACTATGGGATAGAGGAGCCTGAATAAAATTCAGAAAGAAAGGCAAATGGAGGACTCACAAGAACTAAATTTCTAATGGCACAAAAGTGCAATTGGCATGGGAATGAAGAACAAAAGGATAATGTTGTTTACTATCTATTACAATCTTGTGGTGTCCAAGCATGAAACTACCTAAGGACGGGTAAAATAAACCTCATTTATTGGGCCTCAAAATAGTCATTCAGACTTGCAATGTTTCTGATGTTACCATTTCCCAAAGAATGCACTACTTCTCAATAGTTTAAATGCTTAAGTTGGCCAGCCTAGGGATACAAACATCTAGAAGATTTCAACTTTATTTAGACGGTATTGCACTGGGAAGTGGTTAATTCAGAAATCTGGGGTTCACCAGGTAGTCGCCAATTGTTGCAGCTGCAACAAATTCCCAAAATTCTAAAAAAATTTAAGACCCTCCATTGCTTGGTTTAGTTCTTTGTCCTTGAGTTAATTCTAAATGCTTGGATTGAGCTACCAATTGTTTTCGATTCTCCCTCGGATGCTTGAAGTAATCCACTGTTTGATCAAGCTTTATCGTTGCCTTTGAATGCATTTGAAGCATGCCTGAACGGAAGTTATTTTGGTCTATACCCACCGTTGCGGGTGGATCTTTGTTTTGGTCTTCCGTCGTTGCGGAAAGAAATACACTTTCGCCTTCTGATCCGTTGGTTTTCACATCGGCCGATCTTTTGGTTTATGTCGGAAGGATTTGTCATTTCCTTCTCCACCATTGCGGATGGAAAACCACTTCCTGTCCCGATCATTGCTTAAATGTTTTGTTTCCCACCATTGCGGATGGACGTTCGGTTCTGACTTCGACTTTTCTCCTGATTCGATTGGTTTTAATCGACTGTTTTCTTGTTTTGCATCGGAACTGTTATGACTTCTGATTTTGCTGTTGTGGATGGAAAACCTCATTCTCTCCCGATTATGGCTCGAAGTTTCGAACCCTGTTTATTGCTTTTGTCGAGCCCGTAAGTCTTGGGATGTCATCGTTGCGGTTACGGGAAGTTTTCTCCTTCTGACCGTTTGAGTCATTTGTACCCCCGATGTTGTGGACGCTGATGTCCTTACAGTTCTACTGTTGTGGGTGAAAGAAGTGCTAGCCCTTCCGATATATATTCATTTTGCTTCCGATTCAGACCTTACCCATTGCAGATGGCTTAACGCTTTGGCCATCCGCCGTTGCGGAAGGAAGTTTCATTTCAGCTTCCGATCCAAAAGTGGTCTGCCATCCGATATGCCGCGAGTGTTGACCTTATATTTACGGGGTCGAGGGGTTTATTATTCTATTGTTATTTTTAAGTGTCATGCTCTATCGCTATCATGCTGCCGATTGCTCGAGTTTGTTCGAACCCCATTTCCGGTACCCGCATCCAGGTGGCAACTGTAGAAGCCTGACCGTCTTTGTCCCGCCATACACGCCGATTACACATCAGTGCGAGGTAGGCTTCGTTTGCTTTTCCTCTTTCCATTAAACGTTTGGTGGTATTTTCTATGGTGGTTTGTTTCCCCAGCCGTTTTCCTCGTCCTGTTAAATTTTATGCCTATATAGGTGGAGACTTTTATCTTAACTATCCATGGGAGGGCCGTTTGGCCCTTAGAGTAGTTTTTCCATATCACTGTTGCTATATCACACTGCGCATAGAGAATTAGGGGGTTTGGTGCAGACAGCCTTTATGCTATCTGCACCAAACCACCCTGTATGATGATGTATGGTGGAGATAGGTTTGCCATGGCCCTTCCTTATGGATTTTGGATTGTTTGTTCCATTTTTGGGCTTCCTGCATCGTTTAAACCCCAATCATTTTTGTCATGTTGTCCTGCGCAATCCCATTCAAGCCCAGTGGTCGAGCCCAGCTGGTTGAAAGGGATGTATCATTGCTTTAGTTTGTTGGCCATAAGCTGCGAGGGCACGGTTCTGTTAAAGCACTGTTAAAGTCTCGTATATCTTCCCCCTATTTTCCCCGCATAGCGAAACGATAATGTCACCCGCAGAGAGCGGAGGTTTTCTTAGCGTTAATGTAGATGTTCTTTTCGCCCGATTATAATGTTAGAATTGTTGGTATTGAAAAGCAGTGGTAGATTGTATATTTTAATGCATATAACTATTTTTCATCATGCTGGACATAGACAAAGTCATTGAACACTAGACATTGGGTTTAATAGTTCTGTGAGTTAGGCCATTTCAGTCTATACATGCATATACTTGCTTCATTGACTGATTGCTATCATGTTAAACATAGAAGAAATGGCACACTGCACATTGATGTATACCAATTTGTCACTCAGCCAAAAGGGCTTAATGTTACAATTTTATGGCAGGAAGAGCTCACAATGTCAAAGAGACAAAAGAAGAAGGCCCCTGTGGTCGAAGAAGAGCCAGAAGTAGAAGTGGTCACCAAGACAGAATATATATATGAGGACACTAAGTGTATTTTTGGTATTGAACCTGAATACCAGTGGGGGGAAGTATATAGACTGATCACACGCAGAGAGGTTCTTGACATGGGATTAGAAGAAGATTCCATATATGCCAACATAGAAAGATCTTCACTGATGAAGATCGCCACTAGACTGGATTTGTTCCCATGCTCTGAAGTAATCGGTTGGATTCTTCCCCAGGCAGATGTCACAACAATGATTCTGGAAAATGTTGAAAGACAGGGCTATGCTGCATATAGCCCTGGATATGTAGCGTTGGCTTACCACCTGCCAAAAGCCCAAGTATTTTATCTTATTACTGGCTAAACAACATTATGATGGACCTAGTAGAGACTCTTAAAAAGATGCTTTTGCAGGGAAAACATTACAGATACAGACCGACGGGTGATTACGATATAGCAAGCTTAAGGGCCACGTATAGGTTCATAGCTTTAATGCTGAACAGAATTTTCGGAAGAGCACATGGTAGGTTCTTCAAGTTAGAGTGGATACCCATCATTTTTCATGTTGCAACCCAGGGGACAAGTTTCAACTGGACTAGCCTTGTATCAAATAGTCTTTCAGCTTGCTTGGCCTCAGCTTTGGGAGGAGTGGCCCAAAACAGGTCTGAATTCTACATGAGTTCCATACTCATCGATTGCATATTGTGTAATCAGCCTTTCCCCGAACTCAGGTGCATCTGGGATAGAGAAAGAATGCCTGTCTATGCTGCCTATAAACCACTGTGGGCACACAAATATCACAGCCATTATCGAGAAGTATGTGAACACTTTATCATGCCCTTGTACACATTCATTTTCCTGAAGGAATGTGATTGTATGTCGGAAGAGGCACTGCAAGTAATAGAGGAGTATGCAGACTACTATTTCACTGAAAATGGCTTGTACTTCAGGATGTTGCGAGGTTTGAGAGCACCTTCCCTGCTACCCAAATACGCAACTGATTACATTATTCACAAAGAGGCAGTCAGACAAGTGTTCCTGGATGGAATAGGCAGCTTTCTGTTTGAGCACAAGAAGATGGCCTATCCTCCTTTGCCCTTCAGGTTAGGAAGCTACAAGTTTACCAGAGTAAAAAAGGCTGATGAATTTGTAGAAGAGATGGAAAAGTTCCATTTTGGAGAGATGCCCTTTCATAGAAATGATACTCACGGTAAAGTTGTTGAATATTGCAAAACAAACAATGTACATTTTGAGTATGCCCACCATTGGGATCGGGAAGAATCTATCTTCCGAAATGCATTAAACATGACAGCATTGAGAAGAAGGTTCAAGAAGAAGATCACCACCAAAGGTGGGAAGGGAGACGAACAAGCGAAGGCTGAGGAATGAGGAAAAGAGAAGAAATGAGGAAGCCCGGAGGTTGGCATAAGAAGCTGTAGGGTGGTACACACAGAAGAAGAAGAAGAAAGGAAAGTTGTGCAAGAGGCAGCTAGGAAGGCAGAAGAAGAAAATAAAAAGAAGCTGGATGAGGAGCTCCAAAAGCAAGAAGCTGAAAGGCTAAAGCTGACACAGACAGAGCAGTCAGCTTCTAAAACAGCTGCAGGGCAGACCCAGGACATGGAGAACCCCGAGGTTTAGGACCCACAAGTACCTTTTGCCAGCACACCCATGGTCCCCACACTGAAGCTGGTCCCCTTTGTGCAGAAAAAGGGAGAATAAATCCCTGATTTTAACACTGTGTTTTATGACAGGGCTACAAAGAGGATAGTAAAGACAACAGAAAAGAGGGTTGAAACGGGAGATATGCCTAGTAAAATGATCACAGATACGACTGTTATGTTGGTAACAGACCAAGATTCAAGATTCACCCTGAGAGCCGGGACTGCACTAATCCACGCCTCAGAAGATAACATGGACAAGGTAATAACTGAATTGGAGCAGTCCAAGAAGTCCTCTGCTCAGTTGAAAGATACATTGAGGAAAGAGAGAGAAGAAAGCAATAGGATGAAGCGAAAGTATGAAGACATGTAGAGGGAGATAAAAGCTTCTAGGGCTGAATTGCAGGCCCTCCAAGTAGAAAGACAGGTTATTGAAACTACACAGGAGGCTCCGGAGAAAGTGCAGAAAGAATGTCAAAAGCTAAGGAGTGAAAAGGGACAGCTACTGAGAAAGGTAGAAGAGTTAGAAAAGCAGCAAAAAATTATCTTGCAGGCCAGTGAGATGCACTCCCAAGAACAGAGAGAGAAACATCAAGAGGAGATTTCTTCTCTGACAAATGCTTTGGAGGAAGAAAGGGACCAGCAGGTTAACCTCCAACCGTTCAAAGAGCACATCTTGGCCCAGAAGACGAAGATGTTGTGGCTACAGACTGCTATAGAAGGAGAAAGGTGCAAGGTGTTACAGGTAGATAGTAGATTGGAGGAAATCCTGGAGACTTCCTCTTACTTTGTAGATCAATCTCAAGACGTGCTTGAAGTCCTGACTACAAGAATGGCAAGGCTGGAAACAAGGAAAAAACTCCAGCAGAACTACCATCAAAGGATACACAGGCCCTCAAGCGGGATTATTACTTGCTGGAATTTGCCATACATACCATGGAGGATTTCAAAAAATCAGTTAAGAAAACGAAAGGAGCATGCACCAAGTTTTTCAAGAGACTTCTCATTACCTACAACCGGTGCCAGATAGAGGCCAAGCAGAGGCTTGAGGATTTCCCGGATCACAACGCCGTTGTGGAGCTACTGCAGAAGAGATACCAGGAAGATGAAGCTAAAGTATAGCAGATTAAAGCCCTGAATGATCAGATCTTGAGGAGCGAAGTAGATCATTCAGCTATCAGCGTGTAGCTTCTGGAAGACCAGCTTCGATTGAGTGCAACCAGGATTGAGGCCATAAATAAACAGGCTGCTAAGTTTGAGATTAATATTTAGTTTTTAGAGCCTTGTGTGTTTGAGGGCATTGCCTCTGAAGCTTCAGCATGAAAGAAATTTCTAGATGCCCAAGTGGGACCCTCCTCGTAAAGGATCGGTCATTTTTTGTAATATGTAAAATTTTGTAAAAAACATTTGAGAAAAGTCAAGAGTTGGGAAACGAAGAGTTGGGAAGCCCAAAGGTTACTTTGGGCAGCCCAACCGTCTCACCCTTTTGTATAAATGTAGAAAGTTTAGAAAGGGAAGGGGGCTTTTTCCCAGTTAGACATAGAAGCTATATTGTAAGAAGAACTATTTCTTTTTGCAATAAAGAAGTATTGTTTGCCTGTTGGAGGAACATTGGTGGCACTTTCAAATTTTATGCTGTGGATGGCTGAAAGATGAACTATTTTGTTTTTCCAGCTTTTTGTCCATTAACCGTGAGATCGTTCTAACTCTCAGAACCTATGTTCTTGTTTAGATGATTTCTGGTTTATTTTGTGGAATTACCACCATGAGTAATGTATGATGTTCATAAAACAATTAGCTAACTGATTGTTGAAATATCTTTAATCATTCATGTGTTGTAGGAAGAAAAATCAGCTATCTGTAATTTCTCTTTATGGTACATGCACAATTCACATTACTCACAAATAAGTTAAGGTTTGCTCCCTGGGGATAGATAGATAGATAGATAGTTAGTTTTATTTCTGCACATGTGATTGAGATGTTTGTGAGTGCCAAGATGAGAGGTAATAACCTGTGCATCACATTGTGACTGCCCCTTGCATCCCCATCACCCAAGATGGTTAATTAGGCATATGCATATCATACTTAAGTAAAAAAATACAAAAATATACACGGTGGACCGGGCCGCAACCGATAAAACCTTTGTTTTTGTTACTTTGACCTACGGTAGCCAGACCGAAAACCGGATGGATTCCCCATACCAAACAGTCACGGGCTAGTTGGGAACGTTGACTGGGGAGAATCCCTTTCTATTGTTTCCTGCGAATTTCTAGGTCTCAACACCTTCGAAAAGGACATCCCATTGGACCTTCATTTGGGAAGGTCGATGGTGAAGGGATGCAACAAACAATACATTATGGCATTATATGCAAAAAGAAGCTTGAGTTGCATGTAGAGAAAAATTAGGGATCCTAAAGTTAATTCATCAAAACCAACCATGGTGAAACTCCAAGGCAAGCACCAAGTGCACCATTTGTTTATCTAACGTTGTAAACAATTGAGGCTCTTTAAATCTACGGAATATTGTCTAGGCAATTAACATAAAATGCAATCACAAAGCAAATACCCAAATCATACATTTTCTTTTGTTGCTAGAAAAGAAGGAAGAAATATAGTTTCACGTACAATTATTCAACAACAATGTAAGAGTCCAATTTGGACTGTAATTTGAAGCAACAATCAATTTACCAACCATAAACATTAAGACAATGGAACTAATCAACTCACAACATTGAATCACATAGACACATATATTTTACCCGCTATATCAAAGATGATTGTTTAGACCGGTACTAGTATATACCGACGCAGTAAGAGCCAAGAATAATGAATGTCTCCGATGTCCGAGCACCTAGCAGGTTTATGGCTTCATTGTGCAAGGAGAGGTTTTCTCGTCCAACCACACTTTTATTAAGAGCAAATGAATGAATTATTGATTAATGGAATCCCACCAAATGATTTATTTGTCAATAAAGAATCTTTTGTTGGTGTCAGTCAATAGGATGCTAAACAATTTATTGGCTTCCTTCGTAGATAAAACTGAAGATGTTGGGATCAAATTATAACTCTCCTCACTAAATATCATCATCTTCCTATGGGTGTGAAGGCTCAATCTTGCTACTTTGATAAAATCAGATAGAAATGGAATGAGAACCGCTTTTGAATCAAATAGCAATGAGATTTCGGAAGCTATAACAGGATTTGTTTGTGGATTACTTTCCTAGCGGGTTCTCATGCAAATGCGTCAAGCACCAAGCACTAGATGTTTCTCGCAGCGAGGCACTTGTCCAGGTAACTTGATAAGCACCTCACTGCATGAAACGGTTACTCTATGTAGTCTCACATCTAGGGGGCTGATGTGAGCATTGTCTACAATGTCAGTGGCATAGGTTAGTAAGCGCTATCTAAGAATTTGTTACCTCTAAACATACTAAAACACCCTAATCTACGTATAAATGCTCTAGCCTATAGGTATTGGCTTTAGTACACCATTGATCTCGACACCAACTCAATCTTATGATCCACATTTCTTCTTGGTGGTAAATTGGGAGCCACTTTTCTCGCATATGGTCTTGAAATTCATAAAGTACACCTTCAATCTCCTTAGGAACCACAATTCATAATTGTTGTTTCCAACCAAGTTTTCTTTAAAAGTGGAACAACTCATTAATATTGAAATTGAAAACCAAAGTCGATGACACAGATTACCCACCTCTTTTTTTTAATTGAGGGCACTCGAGCATTAGATCTATGGATATATCTAATTACTAGAATATATTACCAAATTTCATAAAGACTATTTCGTAGATATGGAAAAGTTTCTTTCAATTGTATGTTCCATGTATGTTTTCCTCTTTTATGGGTAAGACTCTTATTCTAGTTCCAATTTCTCATTGATTGTTTGGCTAATGATTAAGCAAGAGAAAATCTAATCAATCAACATTCAGTCAAGGGGAAAAGGAGTAGTGCATAATATTGTTTCATTTTTCTTATGAAAAAGAAAAGTTTTACATCAAAGGTAAATAGTTTTCTAGGTCGTAAAGTCAAATAAGTAAGCCAACTAGAAGAAATTTGACTATCTATGACTATAGGACTATCTCTCACATGTATATATCCCTTAAGCAGAAGCAGGGACTAAGTTTATTTGCAATCACTCCTGGTTCATTCTAAGGCCTCCAAGATTTTAAAATTTCAAATAATGATAAATTGTGCTATGAGGTATGTCCTTTAGATACCCTCTTAATTACAAAGGCATGCATGGACAACACTAGGCTCAACTAGTGCGGTATATTATCATTGAATTTGTTGATATTTTGAGTATGATTATAATACAATTATGACTTCTAATATATTCTAATGGCATTTACAATGTTATATTGGAATCCCTTCATGCATCGCAATACCCTTCCTCCTAAGGGCAAGGATTTTATATGAATATCTATTTTATTAGGTAAGGAAAAAGGTAGAGAATGTGACATTTTATGACAAATGCTTTTTAGCATAAGGAATTTTATATGAACATCTTTTTAATTACATAAGGAAGGAAAAATGCAGAGAATGTGACATTTAATGAAATATCTTTTGTAGCATTGTACAAGACTATGATTTTAGCTACTAAAGATGTCATTATGATCCTAAAAGATCTTATTGGCCATAATGAGTCTACCTTCATATTCAATATGGGTTAGGTTTATTTTTATATCAAACCTATAGTGAATGTAAGTGATCAAGTTGAATCCTACAAGGGTTAGACGAATTGGTAATTAGTATTTGAGATGAGAAGTTGTAAATAGAAGGTAGCATGTTCAAATCCCTCATGGGTACTTAAAAAAAGTGATCAAGCTTAAATTCCACCTCTACTCTTCATGTTAATAGCAACGCCATCATATGGCTTGCTAGAATAAGTGCTAGAGGAAAATGTCCTTAGTTTTTTAATGGAATATGTTACCCATAAGAACTTGAATGCTTGGATGAGGTTACATTTGTGGTATAGAGAATTGAAGTCCAAGCATCAAAGAATAGAAAGCATCATGTTGTTCAAGGTTGTTGATGTATTTGTAACTTCAGAATGTATTCATCCATATATCATATGTATTGTACCCTGATGTTTATTCCAAGATGTGTCTATAATGTATTTGAGTCATGTCATGCCCCAATGTTCCTATTGGGAGGTTCTATAATGTAAACAAGTCATGTCAAGTCATTGTGGGTAACCCTCCTATTGGTCAAGGGTTAAAGTCCCCACAGTTGTGGGGCCCTAGGGTTATTAGACTATCCTAGAGAAGTCGACCCTAGGTGAGTTGATTGTAAGTTGGGGCAATAGTCCCCACCATTTTGTTAAGGATAACCCTCCTTGTTGGTTGGAGGAGGCAAAGTCCCCACAAGTTGTGGGGCAATAGGGTTATTAGACACTCTTAGAGATGTCGACTCTAGTAAGTAATTGTTAAGTGGGGCCGACATCTTGGAGTGGGTTTCAAGTGAACAAAATAATATAAATAGAGAGTGAGCCTCTCTATTTATCACACACACATTCACTCATTGGGGTGCATGAGTGAGAGAGAAGTTGCTAGGATCATAGAGAGAGACTACTGCTGTCGAGAGATCATCTTTATGTTTTCAGGTTTTACTTTTGGTGCTGATTCTATCTCTGAGGAAGTTGTGGGGTTTTCTCCTTTATGGTTTCCCCAAGGAAAATTCTTTGTGTCTCTTGCCTCTTGTGTTTTATTGCTTTACATGTTATTCTCTCAGTTAAAGATCGCAAGATCATAATGCTAGCTTGAATGATAAAAATCTAACATGGTATCAGAGCTAACCTGAGAAGAATACATTGTGCAGCTAAAGAATCTAGGGCTTCTTACTTTTTTCGCTCTCTCCACAATCCATCAGCAAAAGTATGTTAGGCTGACTCTCCATTGAATTGTGCATCTTTCTATAGAAGCAGAATTCAATTACGGACATTTTCAGTTTTTGGTGCAGGAAATTAGGGCTTCTTACAGAAGAGGAATTTTTGAATGAGCCAGGCATAAGATTTCTTTCCTCATCAAAATTGAATTTTAGAGACCTAGGTCAAGATTTTTGGTTGGGTGAGACTATGGAAAAGTCAAACCCTAGTTTGACCCTGAGCTCGAAAAACCCTAAAATACTAAAACTGATACGTTTTGGTACATTCTCTATATCTTGGGATTGGAGAAAGCCCATGAGCTAAAACTTTCACAAGCCAAATATAAAATCCTAATTTACAATGTATCCAAAATTCAGCCTCATATTCGCTATATTCTGGGAGATATGATTCCTCCAAGTTAGGGTTCCATCCTCTTCCAGGATTCATCCCTAAATAGGACACCTGGGGAGAATTGCTATATCTTCGGCTACAAAGGTCCAAATGAAATTTTTGAATATGTTCCAAAAATAGCACGGAATTTCATTTTTGTGGTCCAATTTTCAGACCCAGAAGATGAAACACTGACACATGGAAGTCCGTACAACTTCGCTATTCTGAACAGTCATGTAAAAGACCACCTTGGGAAAATGATCGTAAGTCCCAATTGGTGAAACCAATTATGATGAAACCTATGGTGTTGAAATATGGATAGGCATGGTTACCTCAACGCAAAGTTTCAGACATAGAGGAGTAGTAATTTCAGAGATATCGCAGAACATTAGAGAAAATTTCAACTCAAAATGGGCCTTTTTAACTTTGATTCAAATTCCATGTCATCATGTGTTAGCCAATGAAGTTGCTTTAAATTTAAAATACCGTATAGGTCTTAAACACTTTTTTAATATAAATTTGGGGATAGGTATCATAAAAAAAAATACTTTTTTTGTTTGTATTTTCGACATATCTCCCCGTGTTTCTACTCAAATTTTGATCGAAAGAGATCGTTGGATGCGAAATTGAATTCCGCATCCAATGAGTACCCACTCAGAACACTTTTGATGGACCATGCTACCCCCAAAAAAAAAATAACTGAAAAAATGTGATGAAGATGTCACCATCACATTTTTTAAGGTATTTCCTATTTTTGGGGTAGCGGGGTCCGTCAAAAGTGACATCATCATCACGTTTTTTCAGGTATTTCTTGTTTTTGGGGTAGCAGGGTCTGTCAAAAGTGTGTCGAGTGGGTACTCGTTGGATGCAAAATTTAATTCCACATCCAACGAGCTCTCCCAATTGAAATTTGAGTAAAAACACAGGGAGATATGTCAAAAATACAAACAAAAAAGTAGTTTTTTTCTTTTCTTCCTCCAAAATTAATAAATATTATTTTATTATTTTAACTATTATTTTATTAATTCTTTTTAGGAGGCCCATTTTGAGTTGAAATTTCCTCTAATGACAGTATCAGGAATTTTTGCAAAAGAAATTGGTAAACTAGGGCTTCCTGTTCAGGGAGCTTCCCTCCACTGTTTTCAGAAAAGGAGTACATTAGACAACTTACCTTGAAGATATCTATCTTTCTATCCAATTAGATCTGAAAGATTCCAAGTTTTGAAAATTAGGGTTTCTTTGACAAACCCTAGATCAGCCAGCTCTGGAACCAGAATAGACACCTCAAATCGGTAAGATCTAATCTTTTGCTATTTTCATTTGAGGTTCTCATTTAAAAGTGATCTATCACATAAACTTGATGATAAGCTTGGTGAAGATTTCCAAGCATGGGAGTATATGATCTCTCTAAAGAAAATGAATTGGACACCTACATAAGTAGAGAGGTTCCAGTTCCAGAGGGAGATGAGGCTAAAATCCTTACACCAGAAGAACTTGGTCAAGGGCAAGAAGATCATTGTTGATTCAATCATGGATCACCTTGTACCACAAGTTTCTTCCCTAAATACACCGAAAGAGATTTTTGATTCCTTGGCCAAGCTATTTGAAGGGAAGAACACAAATTGGAAGATGACCTTAAGAAACTAGTTGAAGAATGTGAAGATCTAGAATACAAAGACCATACAGTCATACGTTACATGGGTCTCTCAAATCAAACAACAACTTGTAGCAGTAGAAGAAGAAGTGGAGAATGTGGAAGTAGTGATAGACACCTTGAATGGCCTCCCAAGATCACGGGATTCATCATTTGAGGAATGTGTGCCAGAAGGAAGTGATTACTTTCAGAAGACTCTGGGAAGAAGAAGAAGCTCAACTCATAAGAAGAGAAGAGAAGATGGGAGCAACTGAAGATCAAGCTCTCACCATGCAAAGAAGATCCCTCAAGCGATGAGGAATATGAAGGACTCAATTCTTGAAGAACCTCTTATCCATCTTGAGCATTTGGATAAGAAATGGTGAAGTCATGAATGAAGAAGATGATGAAGCGGAAGGATCAAGAAGGAGTCTACCCACGAAACAAATAAAGATAAGTATGCAATTGTCATTTCATGATATTGTTTTGTTATGCATTTGTTTATATTCAGTTAATGTATTATACATGATAAAATGTTTGCATTAATGATAGTATACTACTAATATGCATGTGATGGGTAAGTAGCTCATGGTGCTATACAACTCTCCATTGCTGCTTATCTAGAATGAAACCTCTTTGCTGACATATTGGATTAGTGCACAATCTCAATGTTGTCCTGGTAGAGATGGAAGGCATCTAGAAAGTTTTCGTGAGATATGGATGAATGTTGTATTGGATAAAGTAGTTGCAAGATCATATATTTATGCATAATAATTTTCTAGGATGAATATTCCTTATGAAATGTTTCTAACCATACAAATGCATTTGACTTGTAGGAAAGATCGCATACATAATCGCCTACAAACAAATAAGGATGAGACTTGTTTTGAAGAACAAGTGACGACAGTTCAAGAGGAAGAATAATATGACAAATGCAGCGACATCATTGATGTAGAACCTTCCAGCCATGAAGAAGTAAAAAGAAGAAAGGGAAGACAAGTTCAAGAAGAATGATGTCTAGGATGCAGTATCGATACATGAAGGGAAGTTCGTAGTTCCATCATGCAGTAGATAGAAACATCATGGGATAGAAGGAAAGATTCGTAGCACAAGGCTTCTCACGAAAACAAGGCATAGACTACGAAGAGACATTTGCATCTAGTGGGAGTTGAGACACATGACAGGCAAGATCATGTGTCCAAATGAAAGAAGGCCTTGTGCGAGTTCAGAAGACACCCATGGGATAACTCATAGATGGATGCGAGAAGAATGCTTTCAAAGATAGAGGATCTTAGTATCCAGTGACCCTAGATGGATACATAGAATATTAGTAGTAGAGGAAGCTACTTGTCACTCCAGTATAGAATGTTTCAGTGCATAGAGTACGGAAGACAGAGAGAGCATGATGCTTCAGAGGGAGTGACTGCAAAAGATCCTTAGGTTTGACATGGTACGACAGGATGGATAGATTACTAATGACTCTAGGCTTTACTGAGAGTAAAGAGGATTCCAACCTTTGCTTTAAAGTTCAAGGTGGAAGATCAGTGATGCACCTGTTATGTGTCGATGCACTATTTTCTAGGCATGGAGGTGTGGCAAAATGCGGATGGAAACTTCCTCAGACAAGGGAAGTACACAGTAGAGATCCTGAAGAGGTTCAGGATGATGGACTACAATGCCATGACCACACCTACGGAATTGAACATGAAGCTATTGAATGATGCTTCATCAGAGACAGTTGATGCTATGATGTATCGTCAGATGATTGGGTCCTTGATGTACCTGATGAACACGAGACCAGATATTTGCTTTGCTATGAACACCTTGAGCCAATTCCTAATAGATCCAAGACATGTTCACTTGACTGCTACAAAGCATATTCTGAGGTACCTAAGGGGTACAGTTGATTATGGGATCAAGTATGAGGTGAGTCAGAAGATTAAATAGGAGCGTTATGTTGATTCATATTGGGCAGGCAGTGCCATCGATAGGAAGATCACTTCAAGGTGTTTCTTCAATATGGGATCATGTGTGATGTTTTGGTTTAGCAGGAAGCAATCCTGTGTGGCACTGAGTACAGCTGAAGTAGAGTATGTTGCAGATTGTTCATCTAGTTGTGAGGTAGTATGGATAAGGAAGCTATTGTCTAATGTATTTGATATCCAATTTGATGCTACTTGTATATATTGCGACAACCAGAGTTGTGTGAAGTTTTCGGAGAACCATGTGTTCCATGACAAGTCGAAGCATATCGATATCAAGTATCACTATATCAGGTATATGGTGTAGATGGGAGCAGTGAAGCTCCAGTATGTTGCGACGGGCAAACAGATAGCTAATGTGTTGATGAAGCCATTGGCCAGAGTGAAGTTTGAGTACTTCAGCAAGAATCTTGGTGTTCTCCAAATCGAGGTTTCTTCCAAGGGGAAGTGATGATTCTGTGAGCCATTCTGACATGGTGAGAGGATTAAGTTCCTTCCATGGTTAGATGTAAGGGCTAAGCCATTCTGTCATGGTGAGAGGATTGGTTCCTTCCATGTCAAATATGAGTGCTTAGCCATTCTGATATGACTGTAGGATTGGTTCCTACATGATCAGATATAAGGGTTGTTGCCATTCTTGGAATGGAGGTGCCTAGTCAATTACTAGGAATACTCGGTCTGGGACTGAGGGCCTTTCCGATATGACTATAAGATGTAGTCTTACATGATTAGATGTGAGTTCATGGCCATTCTGATGTGATTGAGGGATTGGTTCCCACTTGATCAAATATAAGGGTTGATGCCATTCTCTGGGAGAATGGAGGCACATGGTCAGTTACTAGGAAAGCTAAGTCTGGGACTGGGGGCCATTCTGATATGACTGTGGGATGTGTTCTCACATGATTAGATGTAAGTGCAGGGCCATTCTGATGAGTAGGTCAGATGTAAGGGCTGGGCCATTTTGACGAGTAGGTTAAATGTAAGGGCTGGCCCATTCTGACATGGTGAGAGGATGAGGTTCCTTCCATGGTCAGATGTAAGGGTTGGGCCATTTTGATATGGTGAGGGGATTAAGTTCCTCTCATGGTCAAATGTGAGTGTTGGGCATGCCTTTCTGACGAGTCAAGGTCATATGTAAGTGCTAGATGGGCCATTTTGACTTAGGGTCAGATATAAGTGCTGAAGAAGACCTACATGGAGGCTAGGCCTACAACCAGCATGAAAAAGGGTTGGCTTTGAAGAACTTCCTGTGATGAGAAGAATCATGAGATAGTACCCGTGATGATCCAGATCAACTAATGATTTAGATTCAGTAGTGATGATGATCCATATCTAACAGTGATGATGATCTAGATCGAGTGAGGATCCAGATCTAGTGATGATGATCTAGATCCAATGATGATGATCCAGATCCAGTGATGATCTAGATCCAGTGATGATCCAAATCTAGATGAAGATGAAGAGATATCAATGATGATCCAGATGATACAAAGAAGAATACTTGTACTGATAAATTGTGTCGATAGAATACCTTCCTAGTTAAGAGGGAGTGTTGATGTATTTGTAACTTTGGAATGTATTCATCCATATATCTTATGTATTATACCCCGATGTTTATTCCGAGATGTGTCTGTAATATATTTGAGTCATGTCATGCCCTGATGTTCCTATCGGGAGGTTCTATAATGTAAACAAGTCATGTCAAGTCATTGTGGGTAACCCTCCTATTGGTCAAGGGTTAAAGTCCCTGCAGTTGTGGGGCCCTAGGGTTATTAGACTATCCTAGAGAAGTCCACCCTAGGTGAGTCATTGTAAGTCGGGGCAATAGTCACCACCGTTGTGTTAAGGATAACCCTCCTTGTTGGTCTGAGGAGGCAAAGTCCCCACAAGTTGTGGGGCAGTAGGGTTATTAGACACTCCTAAAGATGTCAGCTCTAGTAAGTAATTATTAAGTGCGGCTGACATGTTTAAGTGGGTTTCAAGTGAACGAAAGAATATAAATAGAGAGTGAGCCTCTCTATTTATCACACACACACTCACTCATTGGGGCGCATGAGTGAGAGAGAAGTTGTTGGGATCAGAGATAGAGACTACTGTTGTCAGGAGATCATCTTTATGTTTTCGGGTTTTACTTTTGGTGTTGATTCTATCTCTGAGGAAGTTACGAGGTTTTCTCCTTTATGGTTTCCCCGAGGAAAATTCTTTGTCTCTTGTCTCTTGTGTTTTATTTTTGTACATGTTATTCTCTCTGTTAAAGATCCTAAGATCATAATGCTAGCTTGAATGATAAAAATCTAACAAAGGCATCAACAATTAAGAGACAAAATAGGCATTGGGAGCTAAGGATACATCCATTATGGCTAACGATTTTTCATAAGGGTTAAAAAATAATATTGTGGATGATGTTCGTTATACTTTTTAAGAGGTCAAGGAAGCCTCAAAAATATTGTTTCTTAGTTATTAGGGCACACCATCATAAAAAAAAATACTAAGCAATTTATAAGTCTTTGAAAGGAGGGAATTTCTTACTATTTTTCTATCATACTTGAGTGGTTTTTCCTCGTAAAGAACTTAATCAAATTCCCATGCTACTATGAGTGAAAATGTAACATCCCCCATCAAATAAACATTATTTGTAATATTTTGATATATTGGTTTTATTTTAAATGAGATTGGCTGGATCTAGAATCCGCCAATAGGTCCTTGGAGGATAGATGTAACTGAAAACAAAATGATTTTAATAAAAATTTTGAATGATGGGGACAGTCCTGTTGAATGAGGAAACTATGCATGAAAGAGTGGGGGATGAGGAAGAGAAACCTCAGGGAGGTTACACCAAGTGTCAATGTGCCATTATGGTGCTAGACACACCCTGGGAATCAAGGGATGTTATGGGATGTGGAAATTCCATAAGGAATTGGTCGTTGGCTAGAAAAAGACCTAGGAAAACAAAATATATTAAGGAAGCATATGGGCGAGGAAAGACATTGCTTAGTATACTGGAACATGATGAATACTTATCGTGTGAGCACTCTGTGTCAGGAAAGCTGAAATAAATACATGTTGTGTGACCACTTTGTTTTAGGCAAGATGAAAGAGATAGTTGTTGTGTGAGCACTTTGTATTAGGAAAGATGAAAGAAATACTTGTTGTGTGAGCACTCTGTGTTAGGCAAGCACTTTTTCACTGGGAAACTGAACATGAGGTCGACTGTCACCGCTCTTGGGATGCATAGTTTAGCTTAGGGGTGATTGAGGACAGAAAACAAACTGGTCCTAATCTACGATTGGGTGGAACATGGTTGTTCCTTCTTCATTCGGCTCGCCGTACAACCAGGTTCCTTTAAATTTTTAAATCCTTGCAGACGGTTGATCTCAGGGTATATATGCATATGTGTAAGTGTGTGTTTTCAATGATAAGAAAATGATAAGTACCCGTTCTTAGGTTTCTAGATTAAAATGTTGCTTATTAGATAGTTATCTCATCCTCTATCATGAATGAATGTGGTTTTCATTTGTGCATAGGATTTATATTAGTGAAACATTGTTTTCTGCAAAGAGTATACTTGGATGCTTTATAACTTCATTGTTAATACCCATATGTAAGGGATACCCTGTAGGGTAGTTAAATGCTTGTGCTGGATTTAAATCATTTCCACCTCAGTGAAGTCCTTGTACTTTACTTATAATCCTTAAATGAATAATGGAACTTGTGTGAAGAGATTATTGTTGTTGTAAGTTCCATAAGAAAACCAGCTACTGTAACCCAACTTAAAACCCCTAAGTCTAAACTTTGTCTTAAGAAACAAACTCTACCTAAGGCAGTGAGACTATCGAAGAATGAGAGTCATGTGTTAGCCAAGAGAATACAAAAAAACTAAGTGTAAATCAAGGATCAAATGGTTTGTGGAAGTTTAAAATTTCCTAAGAAATTTGTACTTCCGCAACCCGTAATCTGCATTGCAGAAGGAAATTATGTAAAAATTGTGAAGTACTTTCTGCAATTCGTAATCCACTTTGTGGAAGCGGAGTTGCGAGAGGAAATTTGTAAAGGACTTAAGTACTTCCTGCAATCCACATTGCGGAAGCGGAATTGCGAAAGGAAAATTTGTAAAGGATTTAGGTACTTCTCGCCAGCTACAATCCGCATTGGGGAAGAGGAATTGCAGAAGAGAAATTTGTAAAGAATTTAAGTGCCTTCTGCAATCTACAATATCTGTTGTGGAAGGGGAATTATGAAAGGGAAATCTGTAGATTTCAAAGGCACTTACCGCAATCTGCATTGCGGAAGGCAAGTTGCAGAACGATCCTTGTGGAAAGTCCATTGCAGAAGCAATTTTTCGCGGAATAATTGTTGCGAAAAATTGATACACTTAAGATTTTAGAATCTGAATACATAAAGGATTTAGGATAAATCTTTAAGGATGTTTTTTTTTAATTTTCCTTTGTATTTTTTGGTTTTTAAGGTATCATCTATAAGATGAAGAAGCATAAAGTGAGTTTTGTAATAAGCACAAATTCCTTGGTTAATATATGATAGAGAATGAATAAAATGGTCTATGACTTATGACATATGCTTTATCTGGTATCAATTTTTCTTTGGTTATGCATTTTTAGGTGGTTATGTGGGTATGTGACATATGGTATCAGAGCCATAGGTTAAACCCTGTTGCCTATGGAAACATCTAGCTTCCGCTGAAGCACACTGAAATGATAAACTAACAACAATAATGTTTTGTTTTCTATATGGATGTATAATGTAACATCCCAGTTTTGACCCCATTTGTATTAAGGATGTATATGATGTATATATTGTAATTAATCATGGTGTGGATCGAAAGGAAAAATCCCCGTCATCGATTTAGTGTTTTTATGTTTCGGCGATTAAAATTGTTGCCGATGGTATTTCGTGCTAGCTGGCACATTATAATTTTTGCATCATGTAAATATGCATTTTAATTAAAATACCCACAACCAGCTATGTCAATGCAACATTAAAAGAGATGGGGGCATGATTTCCTATAGATAAGGGGGGGGGGGGATATTCAAACCTTTGGGGCCAATGGGGAAAAGACAAATGTCAAAGGGAGAACCCATCAAATAGTCAACTACCTTTCTTGTCTCATTCACCCAATCATTTACTTCTACCAGAATTGGTTGAAGTAGTTATTTCATGAGAATGGGAAGAGTATGGGCAAGGAAATTCGAATTTGGAGGAAACCCATTTTTGGGGAAAAATGTTTTTGACTTTTGGGGCAAGTTAACAACCAAAATGCATGCCCATTTGGCCATACACCCACGTCCTCCATTTCCTCATGTAGGGAAATCTTGGGAGCTGATTTACCTTCACGTTTTTGGTCTGCAGTGTGTTCTTCATTTACGATTTTGGATATCCTGGGCACTTCACTCACGTTTTTGGAGTTGTTGTGCATTCCCCATCGACATTTTTACAGTTTCCTTCATTTTCCTTATGACTGGGAAGTAAAAATTGCAAATCTTAGTTCCTAGGCTCTTGCTTTGATGTTTTCTTGTTGTTTCCTAGGCTGGGAATCCATTTTTTGCAATGCCTAGAAAATTGGAGAAGAGACCATGATTTTTGGCTGTCTGTGGAGCTCGTTTCCCACGTGAAATGAATGAACATTTGGTGAAATCAATTTTAGCTGCTAGGGTTGTTTTACCCACTTACCATTTCGGATTTTAGCTTCCAGGACGTTTTTGTCCATGCCCAACGCTGTAATTGTTGTGTATTGATTTTTTTTGGCCACGTTAGGGCCAAAACGCCCCTGAGATATCAATTGTTGTTAGAGGGTTTTTTTCACCCACCTTAGCAATTCATTTTGTTGCCAAACTACTTTCCTCAACCCAGAAATGGTGTATATTGTTGTATATACATTTGTGCATTGGTCTGTGTTGATTTGGGAGTGGAAATGAGGCTTGACCAGCTTGAAAAACCTAGTGTGTGAAGGAACCTCATAGATAGATGTAGGGGGATGGTTTTCTTTTTTTCACACCCTGAATAGAACTAGAAGGAAAGGCATAGCCTGAGGGGCTGTGTAGCGAAGAAGGGGATGCTTCCTTGTGTTGGGTGGGTAGATGTTTAGAAGCTAGGATAGATTTGGCGCAGGTTTGCACGGATCTATTGAGGATATCACTAGCTTAGCATTCAGCATATCCATCTCATTTGTAGCCTCATAAACCCAACTGTGTTTCCTTAGCTGAATTTTGTCGTATCCTTGGCTATGTGTGAGCCTGCTAGTATTCCCTTATTCCCTGTGGGAATCATTCCCATCTCGGGGGTGGCAGTGTTGATGAGAGATTAAGGAGCACATTGGCCTTTGGTTGGGTGGAACGTTGTAGTGACATATCTAGTTGCGGGATGAGATTCTTCATAAGATAAGTATCTCTATGTTAATCTCTGCATTGTTTTTGTTAAATGAATTACAATGAAAATGGTGAACATGTGTATGCTTCCATTATATGTTAAATATTTATGTATATGTGCATGTATGAGTTCATTGCATTTCATTTTATCATGTGTATGTTCATGGGATTTAAATTTCCCATATTAGATAGCAACAATAGTCGCATCCGCACCTCCGGTAGAGGGGTGAGGATGTGACATATAAATTGTGCAACCAAGACTAAATGATGGAATCTCCCAACATGAATGACAACCACCCAGAGGAAAATGAACATGTTCTACCAGCACCACACACAACGCAACCAGAATGAGAACTTTATGAAGCCAGTCAAGTCCTTGAAACAATAAGGAATTTGATTGTAGAAATACAGAGTTTTAAAGCAGAAAATAAGCAAGTGAAAAAGGTGCAAGAAAGAAACAAGTAGATTAATGAGATATTATTGCAGAGTTTACATGAGAAGAACAATGGGAAAAAACCATGAACATAAACAAGGAGGGACCCAAAAGTTGGGGAAGTGCAAAAAGAATAGGCAGTTCCTCGAATGAAACTCAAAAATATGAGAATCAAGCCAAGACAACCGAGAAAAGAAAAGTTGACCACCTGGAAGGAGAATTCAAGAAAATTAAACCCACCAATTTTGATGGGGAATCAAAGACTAGGGAGGAGCCAGAAGCATGGTTGTTGGATATTAAGAAATATTTCCATATTTACAATTATTCCAGCAACATGAAAGTGCAAATGGAAGTTTACAATCTAAAAGGAAAAGCAAGCATCTGGTGGAAAGATCTCAAGATTTTGCATGGATTGATGGAAAAGAATCTAGAATGGGAAGAATTTATGAAAATATTTAAGCAACAATATCTTTCAGAAAGTTATTATTAGAGAAAGACAAAATATTTTTATGAATTCAAACTCGACCAAACGACCATGGAAGACCTCATCAATAAATTCCTAGATATACTACGGTTTGCGCCTTGCATTAAGGAATAAAAAGTGAAGGTTCGTCCATTCTTAAGCTATCTGCAACAATCTTACAAAGACTGGATTGAGTTCGATAACCCAAAGACCTTAGATGAAGTGCTAAGGAATCCCATATTATGTTTTGAACAGGATAAGCAAAGGAATGACATGTCGAAAGTATGGAAGGATAATAATTAGGAAAATCTCAACCAACGAAAAAAAGGGCTTCCAACCACCACCCTTCATAAATATTCCAAGGAATCCAAAAAGAAATTCCTACAATAGAAATGAGTAGTTTCAGTAGAAGGGTAATAAACCCATGAACCTTGGTTCAAAAGGGACTTTCGGAACCCCTAAAGAACCCCTGAAGTGTTGGGAATGTGGAGAGCCCCATTTACGAAGAAGCTACCCACTCTTCAATGAAATAAATAGGGTTTTTCACAACTTGCAAGAAGCTTCCACCGTTGGGGAAGTTGGAAAAATCTTCCACTGTATTATTGCATCCCTTGAAGATCGACATGAAGATAATCAATCTGCAATTATAGAGACTGAAGGTACTATTTCTAACCAAAGGATTTCTATACTAATTTATAAAGGGGCTACTTTAAGTTACATTACTCCTAAAGTGATTGAGAACTACTAGCTTTCCAAGATAATGCATGCAAAACCTTGGACAGTCCAATTGGCCACTGGAGAAAAAAATGAAGGTAACCGATTTCATTGCTAATTGTGAAGTTAAATCACAAGATCATGTCACTAGGATCAATCTGAATATTTTTCCTCTAGGGTCATATGATATAATTATTGGAATGGATTGGTTAGAAAGGTATAAAGTAATATTAAATTGTTTCGATAAGACCTTTATTTTTGTGGTTGGGGATCAAACTATTAGCAAGGTAAAAGGTATTAGTAAACCGGTTTGGCTAAGAAATATATCTACCATGAAATTAAAGAAGTGTATGAAGAAGGGCTGTAAGCTTTATGCTATGCAATTCATTGACCTACTCCTTATGAAAATCCAACACATGTAAAGGATCACCCAGTTCTAAGTGAATATATGGATGTGTTTCTAGATGAGATACTAGGACTACCCCCTCAACGAAAAATAGATTTCTCCATTGAGATTGTACCTGGGGTTGCATAGGTATCTAAAATACCCTATCGAATGAGAATCCCTAAGTTAACCAAATTTAAAATTCAATTACAAGATCTGTTAGATAAAGGATATCAGACCCAGTGTGTCGCCTTGGGGAGCACCAATTTTATTTGTCAACAAAAAGGATGGAACTTTGTGACTTTGCATAGACTACAAACAACTAAATAATGTAACCATTAAGAACAAGTATCCTTTTCCTTAGATTAATGATCTGTTCGATCAACTAAGCACAACAAAAGTCTTATCTAAGTTAGATTTGTGGTCGGGTTATCACTAGATCAGGATTAAAGAAGAATATGTTAATAAAACAGCTTTTAGGACCCTGTACGAGCACTACGTACTGGTAGTAATTCCTTTTGAATTAACCAGTTCACCTGCTACATTCATGTGTCTAATGAATATTATTTTTAAACAAGTATCTATATCGATTTGTGTTAATTTTCATTGATGATATCCTAATCTACTCAAGGATGAAAGAGGAACATCAACAACACTTAAGAATCGTAATACAAACCTTAAGAGACCACTAGATGTATGATAAATTCGAGAAGTGTGGATTCTTTAAGAAACAAATTTAGTACTTAGGTCATTTCATCTCGGAAAACGAGATTGTGGTAGATCCATAGAAGATAAAGGCAATTGCAGAATAACTTGTGCCTAAAGATCTTTCATGGGACTCATCGGTTATTACTAGCGGTTAATCCAAGGATTCTCAAAGATAGCCTATCCCATTAATTCCTTGCAGAAGAAAGGGGTAAGGTTTGCATGGTCCTCAAAGTCTCAAGAGAGTTTTGAAAATATAAAAAGGGTGTTAACTATGGCATCGATACTAAGGGTAGTTGACCCCTATAAGAACTAGACATTTTGTACAGATGCTAGTAAAGAGGGACTGGGGGGAGTGTTATCTCAATAAGGACATGTGGTATGTTATAAATCCTGGAAGTTGAAAGAACATGATCCGGATCTTGGGGGCTGAGACCCGAAAGGCTTGGATGCTAAGAGAGGAGGGAATTAAAGCTATAAAATTGTTAACATTTGAAGCATAGAGTAACATACATAAAGTAAATAGCCCACATGGAGGGGTGATGCTCAAAGATGGTTCTTTGAGCCTCACCTCTCAAACCATATCAAGAGAAGATCTCAGAACCAGTAACCCAATAACTCAATAGAGTAAGATAAATGTAGGATGCAAAAGATCCTTCAATGCTTTATTGAGAAGGCATAGAGCCTTTTTATAACATTATTACAATGTGCCTTGGGGCAATACCATGGGTCAAAACCATGGGTTGTGAAATACCATGGATGAGAGAGGTACAATGTGCCTTGAAGCCATACCATGGAACAAAACCATGAGTTGTCAATTACCATGGATGAGAGAGGTTGGCCTCTCTGTTTAATGCTTTTATGATGACTGAGAATGGGTGGCCTCTCACTAAATGCTTTTATGACTCATAGATCCAAATTTAGACCATATTCCCCCTGAAATTCGGATCAGAACATGAACGAAATTATGCAGTACATGATCTCAAATTGGCAGTGGTAGTGCATGCCTTAAAGATGTGGCGTCACTTCCTATTGGGGAAGAAGTTCCTTTTATTGACAGATAACACATGCGTAAAGAATCTATTTAATTAGCATGTACTTAATGCTAGGAAAGCAAGATGGATGGCCTTCTTAAGTAAGTTTGATTTTGAAGTAAAACATATCAAAGGTAAGAAAAATAAGGTGGCTAATGCACTCAGTTGAAGAACTCACGAAGTATATGAAATAACTATGAGCCAAAAAAAAAGTGATATGTTGAGAAAAATAAAAACAACCAGCATACAAGATGCTAAATATGTAAATTTAGTGAGCAAACTACAAAAAAATTAGGTGAATTTAAATGGGACATAATTCAAAGTAGACCATAAAGGGTTAATTTGGTTTAAGGAGAGAATGTATATGTATGATGTTGCATATTTAAAGTCCTTAATTCTAAATGAGATGCACAAACCTCCTTATGTAGGACACCCTGATTACCAAAAGATGATAACAACTCTCAGGAAGTAATTCTTTTGGCCTAGAGTAAAGGTAGATTTAGTTGATTATCTATCTAAATCCTTGGAATGTCAATAGGTGAAGGTTGAACATCAACATCCAATAGGTTTGTTACAATCTTTTCCAATTCTTGAATGGAATTGGGAGGTAATATCCTTGGATTTCATCACAAGTTTGCCATTAACGAAGAAACAACATGATTCAATTATGGCTGTAGTAGATAAGTTAAGCAAGTCTGCTCATTTTCTTCTTGTGAAGTCAACTTATAAAGATGTCAATATTGCAGAGCTTTTCCTAAAGAAATAATCTGACTTCATGGAGTACCAAAGATGGTAATTTCTGACTGAGGTGTTAAATTTACGTCAAACTTTCAAAAATCATTGTTTGCAGGGTTAGAAACCAAGATAACCTTCAACACTAGTTATCACCATGAAACAGATGGCAAACAGAACAAACAAATCAAGTCATTAAAGATATGCTAAGAATGTATGTCATGGAAAAACCCAATAAGTCGGAGGACTATTTGCATTTGGTATAGTTTGCATACAATAATGGTTATCAGGCCTCAGCAAAAATGAGCCAGTTTGAAATCCTGCATGGGCAAAAGTGTACTGCCCCTATTAGCTAGGATAACCTTGTGGATCGTCTAATAGTAGGACCAAAAATGTTACAAGGCATGGAACAAATTGTTCGAAAGGTACAAAAGAAATTGAAAGTGCCACATGATCACCAAAAGAGTTACACTGACTTAAAAGACAACATAAATAGTTTTTTGTCGGACACCACATTTACCTCCCAGTCAAGCCCAAAAAGAGCTCCCTTAAATTGGGAATTTGTGCCAAATTAGCACCATGGTTTTGCGGACCCTTTCAAATCTTGGAAAGGATTGGAACCATGCCATACAAACTTGCTCTTCCAACACAATTGAGAATTCATAATGTTTTTCATATTTCATTACTGAAATAATATATACATGAGTCCACTCACATCATTTACTAGAATACGGTGAAGGTGGAACCAGAAGGAGAATTTCAAGGGGAACCTTTACGCATTCTGGATAGGAAAGAACAATACTTCTAAATTGGGTTGTCACTCGAGTTAATGTGTAATGGAAGCACTTTAGCCCGAGGAGGTGACTTGGGAATTAGAGGAAGTTTTCCAAAAGAAGTACCCAGAAATAATTCCAGAATCTATGGAAGAAGAATAAGAATAAGAACAATGTGGACAATTTTGCAATAAGTGGGGGAGGATGTAACATCCCCCAACAAATAAACATTATTTTGAAATACTTTTTTATTTTGAGTGACGTTGGATGGACCTAGAATCCGCCAATAGGTCCTTGAAGGACAGATGTAACTGGAAATAATAGTATTTTAATAAAAAAATTGAATGATGGGGACAACCATGTTGAATGAGGAAACTATGCATGCAAGAGTGGGGGCAAGGAAGAGCAACCTCAGGGAGGTTACACCAGGTGTCAACGTGCCATTATGGTGCTAGACATGCCCTAGAAATCAGGGGATTTTTTGGGCTACGGAAATTCCACGAGGAAATGACCATTGGTAGGAAAAAGACCTAAGAAAAACAAAATCTATTAAGGAATCATATGGGGGAGGCAAGACGCTGCTTAGTATACTGGAAAAGGGTGAGTACTTGCTATGTGAGCACTCTATGTTAGGAAAGATGAAATAAATACTTGTTGTGTGAGCGCTCTGTGTTAGGCAAACTGAAAGAAATACTTGTTGTGTGAGCACTCTCTATTAGGAAAGTTGAAAGAAATACTTGTTGTGTGAGCACTCTGTGTAAGGCAAGCTGAAAGAAATCCTTGTTGTGTGATCACTCTGTGTTAGGCAAGCAATTTATCACTGGGAAATTGAACCTGAGTTCGGTTTTCACCTCTCTCGGCATGCATAGTTTAGAATGGGGGTGATTGAGGATAGAAATCAATTTGGTCCTAATCTACGGTTGGGTGGAACATGGTTGTTCCTTCTTTATTCGGCTTGTCGTACAACCAGGTTCCTTTAAATGTTTAGATCCTTATAGACTACTGATGTTAGGGTATATCTATATATGTGTAAATGCGTGTTTTCAATGCTAAGGAAATGATAAGTTCTAGTTCTTCGGTTTCTAGATGAAAATGTTTATTATGAGATAGTTAGTTTATGCTCTATCACGAATGACCGTGGTTTGCATTTGGGCGTAGGATTCCTATTAGTGTAACATTAGTTTCTGCAAAGAGTATTCTTGGATCCTTTATAACTTCACTGTTCCACCACATCATCATCAAGGAACCCATCATCATGTCATGTATGACCAAGCACCCCATCATGAAGGTGCCATAGGGCATGCAAGCAAGTGTCCAAGTGCTATCATACCACCCTATGTGGGTCCCAAGTCTTCCTCATGCCCTTAAGACCATCTTCAAGAATTATCATCTCCTTCAAGGTTCACTGTCCCATCTAACCACATCAAGTGCATGCAATGGGCTTCATGACCCTTGCAAGGGAATCAAGGTCTTCATCAAGGGTTCCAAGTCTTCAAGGGCTTCTTCATCATACCAAGGACATGTTCAAAGACCATACAAGGTCATCATTATCCTACAAGATCTCCATGACCCCAACAAGGATTGAAAAATCATCAAGCCACTAAGTGTAGGTTCAAGTACTTACTCAGGGCTTCTTCATCAAGCAAGAGGATTCATAGGATTCTTCAACCATCTTAACCACTGAAGAGTACCTCCAAGGGTCGAGATCCATCATGACATCACTTGTGGGATTGGTAGGCCTTCTCCTGGGGTACCATGACACCATTAGAGCATGAATGGCAATAAAATTGGTCATTAATACTTCTCCAACCCATCTAGGGCTTCTCCACCATCCACAAAGGATTCAATGCAATCTCTAGGGTCTTTAGCATTAACATCGGGGTCTTCAACATCTTCAAGAAGTTGGTGGCTTCAAGATCCAGCCTTGTGGGTACATGGACCTTGTCAACTTGGTATAAGGTGCTTCAAGGCACAAACCCATTGTGTAAGGGGTCCAAAGCACTGCAAGTAGGACTTGGTGGCATCAATGACAACCTGTGGGGCCACTGCAAGTCCATATTGACATCAAGGACAATTTCATCAACAAGGTTTTTGTTCCAAATTAATACTTCCAGTCTTTTGTAGAAGAGGTCCAAATATTATCTATAATGTATTGTACACATACTAGTTCCAAAATTGCTAGGGCAAACCTTCATTCAAACAACTAAAGTCCATTATTCATAAACAAAGCTTATAATCAAAGAAATATGTATACCTTATAGGATCCACAGATAATAATTGGAAAAAAGCACTAACTAAATCACAACACTATCGAGATTTTATGTTTTATTTTGTTTGCCATTAAAAAAAATATGTTTATAATTGGCACTAACTTAATCCTATTAGGCCAACAAATCAAGTGGATCCCACACGGTGGGGGAAGGTGGTTTTCACCCATCCCTGGTGGGCTGGGTGAAAACCACCTTCCCCCACCGTGTGGGATCCACTTCATTGACTCTAAACAATATGGACTAGCACTATGGTCGCCTAACATTTTATTGTTTAGACAATAAAATGTTAGACGGCCATAGTGCTCATCCATATTGTTTAGA